>JALLKC010000200.1:0-17665 GCA_024034495.1 Camelina laxa | reverse complement strand
GGTTTGATTCGTCAACTGTATTTTCACATTTTATAGTTTAGTCTGTTACTTCCATTTACAATATTGACAACAACAAAAAATGGACCACATAACATAAGTAAATTGTCAGTGAAGGTATTCTCATTCAGGTACTCTTTTCTTTTATGAACAGTGTGGACTTTGATAAGAGCAGGTCTGTTTCTCCTCTCTCTCTCTCACATAATTATTTTCTTCAATTTGCTCGTTTATTTGGTTTTTCCTTTATTTTTGTCTTTTATTTTCAACCCTCTCTTTTGTCTCAACAATGTGCTTTAAGTGAAATATGTCTTTATCTCCTTTCCCATACCTCCTTTGTTTTCTTTTTTGTTCAATTACTTTTCATGAAACCAACCAAAATTAAAAGATGAATTTCTTACTGTTCTTTTTATAAAAAAAGCTACTTGATCATATTTTCCTTTTTGTAAGGGGTACTATTCAGTTATTTTCTATATATTTTTTTGGTTTTTATGAGTACTACTATATAGATAGACCCATAAAAAGGACCACATCTGCGTGTTAATTACTAGGTGAGTTCGACTATGCTTGTATTTTTGTTTTAAAAATAATTGATATTTAAATGTACCTTATGATATAGTAATAAAAAGATGTGTATATATATATATATATATATATATATATATAAACTTGAGCTTGGATATTTTTAGAAACTATTTTGTATAATAATAATCTCTCTCTCACTCTTTGTAATCAGATACTAGTTTCGTTCCATCAATCACAGATATGGAAATCGTTTTTTTTTTTAAAAGAACACAGCTATCGAAATTTATTTCAACCGACGATGTACGTACTTCTCACACGCTTATAGCTATCATGGAAAAATCCATATCTTATTTAGTTAGAAGCAAATGTAAATCTCTAGATATGTGTGGTGATGAATCATGAATATTAGTAGTACTTTTATATATATATATATATATATATATATATATATATATCGGTAAAAAGAAAACCATTAAACAAGAATTTTGGTCTCGGAACTCAAAACAAAAGGGTACGTTCACGTTGGGACTAATGTGAAAGACAAAATACGAGAGGGATGGGGTTTATGAATTATGAGGAACCCCATACTTACAATAAAAATTTACCTTCCAAAGGGGAAGCAATCAATTTGGAGATGAAGTGTATGTCCATCTTCTAAACATTCCATCCATATCTAAAGTCAAAACCCTAAATTTCAGTTCCAAAAAAAAATTGATCGTTTTTTCCCGATGCATGCACATGCAACACTTTTAATTGCATTCACGTGTCATGGTGGATGGTGATCATCATCTATGTGTATGCCCAAAAACAAGTTATTCACTGTGTATTACCCTTTTATAGGAATTATTTCTCTTCGGCACACGCTACCGCTAAAACTTGCAATATATTTATGATGAATGCTTGGTCAACTGTTTACGAGTTATTCTTACTTTTTTTTTTTCGTTTTATGTGGTTTGTAATGAATTCATATTACTGAGGTATTTGTGATTTTATTATGATCCAAAGCAACACTTGAAATATCATCAAGCTAACGACATCGATAATTTAGCCCAAAAGATTAAAAGTTACGCACTTACGCTTATAAAATTAAAAATTTATTTTTGTTAAGTGAACGACAAATCAAACAAAATAAAAACAGGTCCCTTAAGTGTAAAGTTGAGTTCCTCATAATCTGAGTGTTCCTGTCTAAAGCCCAAATCGAAACTAAATTGGACCTTTATGATTCGATCTGTAAAAAGTCAATAGTCCAGCCCATATTCAGATAAAACAGATTTTGACTCTCTCTGGTCCTTCCATGTCCACAGATCATCTGATCTGATACATCACTGACGTTACCATGTCCACAGATCATCTGAGACAACATCACTGACTTAACGTCAGTCACAACACGTGTAGATCTTAGTTTCAGTTCTTTAGCTTAGATACGCAACAGTAACAATATCTCTAAGCCACAAAGATTCAAGTGGACCTACCTAATAACATAAAGAATCTTCCACAATTTGGTTTTAGTAACAGTCGTAAACTTCTTAAACACGTCACTATAGCCAATAATAATCATATTCCTCACTCGGTTAACTGGATTGATTCATAATGATTCACGTTTCTTCTTTAAAGTTCAAACTTGAAATAATGGAAAAAACTGTAACCCTAAAACTTGATCTACCTCTGTTACACTTCCCCAATTCTCGGAAACCTAATTCGATTCCGTCTCCGATTCTTCGATTCTCGAGCTTTAATCGTCACAAGAAACGTTCTTTTCCTGCATCGTCTTCCCGTCTAGGGTTCAAAACAGAGACCAAGACTACTGAGTTAGAGAGCCATGGTGTGTTAATGGAGAAAAGTATCGTTGGAAGAAGATTGCTCGGTTGCGCCGCCGCAGCTGCAGTAGTGGTTTCTTTGTGTTGTGATTCTCCGGCACTAGCTGAGTCTCTGACGATCGCTTTCCCTGTTTCACGTGCTCGTGAGGTGAGCTTTTTCATTGAGCTCTGTTTCTCTGTTTTTGTAAAGTCTCTGAGTAATCAAGTTTGGATTTTTATGTTTTGTTTTAAGGTTAGTACAGTACAGAGAACTCTTGTGGAAGCTTGGGGTTTGATTAGAGAAACATTCGTTGATCCAACTTTTAATCATCAGGGTAAAGTTCAGAATTTTATGTGAGATTTTTGTAGAATGTTTCTCTTGAGGAAAGTGTTTTTGCAGATTGGGATTCTAAGTTGCAGCAGACAATGGTGGAAATGTTTCCTTTAAGATCAGCTGATGCTGCTTATGGAAAGATCAAAGCTATGCTCTCTACGCTTGGTGATCCCTTTACTCGACTCATTAGCCCAAAGGTACTTTTGCAAATTTTGATTCTTCCTAGAGTGTTTCTAGGCATGATTTGAAGTTGGTTCTGCATTGTGACTTGCAGGAGTTCCAAAGTTTTAGAATTGGCAGCGATGGAAATCTCCAAGGTGTTGGCCTTTTCATAAACTCAGAACCTAGAACAGGTCACCTGGTTAGTGACCAAACACATCTTGAGACTTTTTTTTCAATACTTTATTTTTCATTTTCTAAGTATGAAGTAGATATAGATTTTGTTTCATGGTAGAGTCCAATGTAGGTTGTGATGTCTTGCATAGAAGATAGCCCGGCAGATCGTGCTGGAATCCATGAAGGCGAGGAATTAGTCGAGATAAATGGTACATTGGTCCATTTCCCTACTTAACTTTTTCCTTCTGGAAATTGGCTATAACTCTGTTATTTCTTATATAATTCCAGGTGAGAAATTGGATGGTACTGATAGTGAAGCAGCAGCACAGAAGCTGAGAGGCAGAGTTGGAACATTTGTTACCATCAAACTTAAAAGTGTACCATCTTTTGTCTTCTCTATTGGTTCCCTCTGCATTCTCTTTGTTGAAACTCTGTTCAGTTGAGATCATAACATGTAAGTTATTCTCTTATATTGCAGATGAATGGATCAGGGACAGATTCTGGTATCAGAGAGGTATAGTTACCGCTGTTTATGTTAGATTTGTTCGGTTACTTACTAAATAAGTACATCTCATATACGTAAAGGTCAAGGTACCCCGAGATTACATTAAGCTATCTCCAATATCCAGTACTATAATCCCACATACAACACCTGATGGACGTTTAGCAAAGACTGGTTATGTCAAACTCACAGCATTTTCTCAGGTTAATCTTGTGATAACATAATGAAAACGAGATTTGATATATACACTCATTGATTCAAATCTTCCGACAGACTGCAGCATCCGAAATGAAAAGTGCTGTACACGAGATGGAGAATCAGAATGTTCAGTCATACATTCTAGACCTAAGAAACAATCCGGTAACTTTCACAGGTTTTGGTTTCTACAACGAGTTTTCGTGTGTGTTTGTTCATTTTCCGACACTTAGCTTTGGACATTTCCATTTCAGGGAGGTCTGGTTAAAGCTGGACTCGATGTTGCACAGTTATGGCTTGATGGAGATGAGACCCTTGTGTATACAATTGACAGAGAAGGGGTTCCATCACCTATAAACATGATTGATGGACACGCCGTGACACATGATCCACTTGTCGTGCTTGTAAGTATATATTGTAAATAAATTCGCTAGGTGAATAATAGATATTATGAAATTTCAGTTAAGCTCTGTATTATAAGTCCACTCCCAGTTAATCTCTCGATCAATTGGTGGACAGGTGAATGAAGGAAGTGCGAGTGCAAGTGAGATTCTAGCAGGTGCCTTACATGATAACGGCCGAGCTACACTTGTCGGTAACCGGACATTTGGGAAAGGAAAAATCCAGGTACGTACATACATAAGTCAGCTGTAAACAATAATAATTTAAAAATATCTTGGTCTTATGATAATAAGTTGTTGCATGTTTTGGTGATTTTGCAAGAGTGTAACGGAGCTAAACGATGGGTCGGCTTTGTTTGTGACGGTGGCTAAGTATTTGTCTCCGTCTCTACACGAAATTGATCAAGTGGGAATTGCACCTGATGTACATTGTACCACGGATATGATCGATTCTTTGACCGGTGAGATACCTAAGAAGATGAACAGTTCGGTTCCATTGCTTGAAGCAGACTCATGTGTTGTGGTTGCTGAGCACGAACTTGAGACTCGACTGTTGGATATGGGCTTTGCCCCAACATTCCTAAAGCCCAAACAGAAGATTCTCAAGAGATGTTGGGCCAAAAGTCTTGGATCAGGCCCACCGGGCCGCAGGGGCAAAATCGTCATTTTGCCAGGAGACAGAAAAAAACCCTAGGCCAAAGTCCCACTATAAATAGCTGATGTCATTGTCACGTCAGGGGATCCAGTTTTTTGGGCAATCAGAGAGAAGAGAGCAATTAGTGAATCGTATTTACTAAGCTTAACTTTTTGATTGTCATTTTCTGTAAACTTTGGCTTCATTTCTGCGTTAATAAAAGGACCAGCTCCGAATATTTCAATAAAGACTCGTATCATTAATATTGTCGATTTCATACATCAACAATTTGGCGCCCACCGTGGGGCCGAGTCCTTCCTTTTGACGAAAGAATTTGAAGTTTAAGACGTTTCCGGAAAACCACTAGCATGTCTCACTCCAACCTCTCCAGTTCCAGCGACGAAAGCGCCAACGCCTCTCCGCGACAATCTCCCGCGAGACCGGCCAATTGGGGGCGCACCCGTGCAAGGACGAACCAACTCCAAGGCATCAACAGAACCGAAGCAATTACGGGCGAGGACGCAACACTCACTGACCGCGCAGCCGTAGGCGCAACGCGCGTCGCTCCCACCAATGGCATAGCCGTAGGCGCTACGTCTCCTGCTCGTGAAACCATTGCAGTCCATCCTACCGACCGCGAAGCCGTAGGCGCTACGCGAGTCGCTCCGATCCTCCCTGACCGTGGAGCTATTGAAGACGCCCCAAACAACCGCGAAGCGACGGGCACCACGCGTGACATTCATTCCCGTCGATCATCCAGACACGTTAAAATCAGTCAAGCTGCGCTTGACGAAGCTGTACGAAGAACCTTGGACAGGATGAGCGGGCAGGCGGCACAGATCGAATCACAAGGACGAAATGACCATGCGAGGCAACTTAGGCAACATGAGGACGACGCATTAGCACCACACGCTCCGTGAGCTGATCTCGACGCTCCGCGAGCTGACCTTAACGCTCCGCGAGCCCACCTCAGCGCTCCGCGAGCTCACCTCAACGCTCCGCGAGCTCACCTTGACATTCCACGAGCTGACCTCGACGCTCCGCGACCTCACCTCAGCGTCCGCGAGCTCACCTTAACGCTCCGCGAGCTCACCTTGACGCTCCGCGAGCTGACCTCAACGCTCCACGAGCTCACACGACGCTCCGCGAGCTGACCACCATGCTCCGCAAGTTAGCCATTACACGGCCAATATACCGCGAGCTGAGTATGGCGCTAATGGAAGGCCACGCCTCACCTCGGTCATCGTCGGACCCAATGGCGAGCAGCCAAGGGTACATTTCCAAACCAACCAGGCGTTCCCAGACCAACATGTTGGTCCAAGTCATTCCGAGAATGCGGAAAATCGCGCACTGCGCCAAGAACTTCAGCAAATGCAAGCTCAGCTGAAGTCAATTACAACGCAGATGCACCGAGTAACGAGCGGGGCACCAGAACTCGAGACTGTGCTAGCAGAGGCGCGACGTTCGCCTCTTACCACGAAAGTATCAGGCGTCAGGGTAAGACGCAACCCCGATACCAACAAAAACAAACCGATGCCGTACGACGGTAGGGGAGATCCCACTATCTTCCTAAAGTCAATGTCCATCCATATTGGTAGTTCGTACTTTTCACCTGAAGAGGAGGACGCGGGAAGCTGTCAGTTGTTCGTTGAAAGCTTAACCGGGGAGGCGCTGAACTGGTTTTCAAGACTCAAAGCCAATTCGATCGATGGTTACGAAGCACTCACAACCGCCTTCCTTCAGCACCACCAATGTTTCATGCACGTCCCTGCATCAAATGCCGACTTATGGAGAATGCGTCAGAATCCCAACGAATCGCTACGAAATTTCATGGCCAGATTCCGAGGAGTTGTATCCCAGCTTGCCATCAACGACGAGTCCGCGATAGGAGCTCTAAAAAATGCACTCTCCCACGGAACCAGGTTCAAGGAAGACCTGACAATCTTACCCGTCCAATCTTTGCGCGAAGTTCTCGCACGTGCGAACCGATACATTGAAGTGGAGGAGGACCAAAGGAAAGAAAACCGTTACCAGACTGACGCAGTTGAGAAAACAACCGAAAAAGCTCCAAGCTCGAAAAACAAAGCTGTAGATGAGTACCACGAACCCCGACAACACTAAAACAGGGACTACGTTCGAGGCGAGAAAGGAAGAAAAGCAACAATGTTCGCCATCGATGGAAACGAACAGCAGAGCAAGTCTTGGAACAAATGGCACCGCGAGTCCGATAATCCCGGTTTCAAGGGCAAGCGCCCGTATTGCGAGTTCCACAAGTTCAACGGGCACTCCACTGAGGAGTGCAAAACCCTTCAAATGCTGCTTCTGAATAAGTATAAGAAAGGTGACGTCGACGTAGAACGGGAACGGAGAAAAGTTGTCACGCACAAAGACAACCAGTATTGCCTGAGGGACGAACAGCAGCACGGCAGACAACGCGAAGAAGAAGCTGCAGCGCAGGATGACCGAGTATGGGCCCAGAATGACCGAGCACGAGGAATCGCTCGCTTACCTCCTCCTCCCAAGCGGAATCATGACGTAGAAGAGCACGATGAACCACCAGCTCCTCGTCGAAGGATCAACATGATCATGGGTGGCTTGTCAACTTGCCGCGATTCCGTTCGGTCTATCCAAGCCTACTGCCGTGAAGCAGAAACAAAGCGCAACGTGCCTTCTCACAGCAATATGTTCAAGACATCCACCGCACCAATTACGTTTACTGAAGAAGACGCGCGCAACGCTAGTCCAAACAACGATCCACTTGTCGTAGAAATGCAGATCGGGGAGAGCTCGGTGACGAGAATTCTTATTGATACCGGAAGCTCAGTAAACGTGATATTCAAGGATGTACTGATCCAGATGGAAATCGACCTGCGAAACACGGTACATGAAACGCAACCTCTGACGGGATTTGACGGAGATACTGTCATGACCGTTGGGACCATCATGCTTCCAATTTACGTCGGCGGCACAATGCAATGCTTCAACTTCGCGATTGTGGACAAACCCATTGTCTACAATGTTATTCTAGGCACACCGTGGCTTCACAAGATGCGCGCTGTCGCTTCAACTTATCACCAGTGCGTCAAGTTTCCTAACGCGCACGGTATCTACACGCTACGTGGAGATCCGTTGATGGCTCGGACTTGCTTCATCATCGAGAAAAAGATGCGGAACGCGAGAGCTTTCGTAATTGCCCAATCATCTCCACCGCGAGATCCGCGCACACCTCCTCCGAAAGAGTCCGTGATTCAAGTCAACATCGACTTGTCTGATCCCAAGCATTGCGTCGGAATAGGCGCGGAGTTACCAATGGCCTTAAGAGACGAACTCGTCCAGTTTTTGCGTAAAAACGCAACCACATTCGCCTGGACGATAGATCATATGACCGGAATCGATCCGAGCATTACCAGCCATGAGCTTAACGTAGACCCGACTTACAAGCCCGTCAAGCAAAAGCGTCGAAAGCTTGGAGCAGAACGCACAACCGCAGTCAACGATGAGGTACGAAAGCTACTTGACGCAGGATCAATCACGGAAGTTCGATATCCAGATTGGTTGAGTAACCCCGTCGTGGTTAAAAAGAAGAATGGTACATGGAGAGTCTGCGTCGACTTTACAGACCTCAACAAAGCTTGTCCGAAAGACAGTTTTCCTCTTCCGCGCATTGATCAGCTCGTCGAAGCCACAGCAGGAAACGAAATTGCTGTCTTTTATGGATGCTTTCTCGGGTTACAATCAGATAATGATGCACAAGGATGACCGTGAGAAGACTGCCTTCATCACCGAGCAGGGCACTTTCTGTTACAGAGTCATGCCGTTTGGATTGAAGAATGCTGGAGCAACATACCAGCGACTGGTGAACCGCATGTTTGCAAGTCAACTAGGACGAACAATGGAAGTCTATATTGATGATATGCTCGTCAAATCAGCTCAAGCCGCCGATCACGTCGCACACCTGACGCAATGTTTCGAAATTCTCAACAAGTACAGCATGAAACTGAATCCGGCGAAATGCACATTTGGGGTCACTTCCGGAGAATTTTTGGGATATCTCGTTACAAAGCGCAGCATAGAAGCAAATCCGAAACAGATCTTGGCAATCATCAACCTCCCTTCCCCAAGGAACACGCGCGAGGTTCAGCGTCTGACTGGACGCATTGCTGCGCTCAACCGTTTCATCTCCCGCTCAACGGATAAGTGTTTGCCATTTTATCAGCTTCTGCGCGGCAACAAGCGTTTCGAATGGGATGAGAAATGCGAGCTAGCATTCACGCATTTGAAGGACTACTTATCGTCTCCACCAGTCCTCGCCAAACCCGAGCAAGGAGAAACTTTGTATCTTTACATCGCCATCTCATGTTCAGCTGTCAGTGGTGTGCTCGTCAGAGAAGATCGTGGAGAGCAACATCCAATCTTCTATGTTAGTAAAACTCTCGATGGCGCAGAACTTCGGTACCCAACTCTTGAGAAGCTGGCATACGCAGTCGTCATTTCAGCCCGCAAGCTCCGCCCATACTTCCAATCGCACACCGTCGAAGTCCTAACCAATCAGCCGCTGCGCACGATCCTTCATAGCCCGAGTCAATCGGGTCGTCTGGCAAAATGGGCAGTGAATTGAGCGAATACGACATTGAATACAAGAATCGCACATGCGCTAAGTCACAGGTCCTCGCAGATTTTCTTGTAGAACTCTCTCCTGAACTCGAAGCCGACACCCCTCCACCTGAGATATGGTCACTACACGTAGACGGCGCTTCATCAAAAATGGGCTCGGGAGCAGGCGTACGGCTAACCTCACCAACTGGCGAAATCTTGGAGCAGTCATTCCGTCTTGCCTTCACCGCTACGAACAACGATGCTGAGTACGAAGCACTAATCGCTGGATTACGTCTCGCGCATGGAATTGGAATCAAAAAGATACAAGCATACTGCGATTCTCAGCTGGTCACGCACCAATTCAGTGGTGACTACGCAACAAGACATGCACGCATGGATGCTTATCTGAAAGTCGTCCGCGACCTCTCACAGCACTTCGAGTTCTTTGAGCTCGTCAAAATTCCACGCAGCGATAACGCTCCAGCAGATGCACTTGCAACGCTTGCTTCTACGTCCGATCCCGATCTCCGAAGAGTAATCCCCGTGGAGAGTATTGATCAGCCAAGTATCGACATCACACTCTTTGAAGCTACCTCCTCAACACGAACGTCGGCAAATCCGAGCAGTGTCTTAGCAGTCGCCTCGGCAGTCACAGCTTTAACCCCAACAGCTGCGAATTCGACCACGCCAATCACACCCGCTCCCGCACCCGATACCACCTCGCGGGACGACTGGCAAACTGAGATCATAGCATTTATCGCGGACGGAATTATGCCGAAAGACAAGTGGGAAGCAAGACGTCTTCGCGTCAAGAGCGCGCACTACACGATGTTAGATGGTAACTTGTTTCGTTGGGAGGCAAATGGCGCTCTACTCATCTGCGTTAATTCAAAGGACGTCAACGACATCATGCGAGAGGTCCACGAGGGCGCCGGAGGCAACCATTCAGGCGGACGTGCTTTGGCACTTCGAATACGCCGCAACGGACATTTCTGGCCAACTATGGTCGCCGATTGTACCGCGTTTGCAGCCAAATGCGAGAAATGTCAGCGTCACGCCCCATTCATTCATTCTCCGACCGAACTCCTGTGCACTACGTCGCCGCCCTATCCTTTTATGCGATGGCCATGGATATTGTCGGCCCACTAACACCGTCCCGCCAAAAGAAGTACCTTCTAATCATGACAGACTATTTCACCAAGTGGTTGAAGCAGAATCGTATGTCTCGCTGGAAGCCAATGAAGTTCAAAATTTCGTCTGGAAAAACATCATCTGCAGGCATGGACTCCCATACGAGATTGTATGCGACAACGGCCCCCAATTCATCTCGCTCCAATTCGAAGGATTCTGCGCAGGCTGGCGGATACGCCTTAGCAAGTCAACTCCGCGATACCCGCAAGGAAACGGACAGGCAGAAGCAACAAACAAGACAATTCTTGCTGGCATTAAGAAGCGTCTTGACGCAAAGAAGGGACTCTGGGCAGACGAACTCGATGGCGTTTTGTGGTCTCACCGAACTTCTCGCGCACTTCCACCGGACGAACCCCGTTCTCACTCGCGTACGGTATGGAGGCGCTCGCACCAGCCGAAGTGGGAATCCCAACACTCCGACGATCTATGCTTGTACACAATCCAGAGCTGAATGGCAAAATGCTATGTGACAGACTCCTTTTCATCGAAGAAGAGCGCGATCAGGCTCTGCTGCGCATCCAGAACTACCAGCAAGCTGCCGCAAAGTTCTACAACAAAAAAGTCAAGTCTCGTTACTTTGACGAGGGGGATCTCGTCCTCCGCAAAGTCTTCGAAAACACCGCGGAGAAGAACGCAGGAAAGCTCGGCGCCCATTGGGAGGGTCCCTACTTAATCTCGAAGATCGTCAAGCCAGGAGTCTATCAGCTTCTCGAAGTGAACGGCACGCCTGTCCCGCGATCCTGGAACTCCGCCAACCTTAAGCGCTACTACCATTAGTTCGACCACGAAAAAAAAAAAAAAAAAAAAAAAAAAAAAAAAAAAAAAAAAAAAAAAGCTCGTCACCGAGCATTCCTTTGTAATACGAACTACGATTGGTTTGATCCCTCTCGAGGGTACGTAGGCAGCCTTTCACGAGGTCCAACTATAACTCTAATAGAAAATAAAATTTTCGAGCAAATCCTTCGTCTTCACACTGACGCCCTGGCCAGGTGCACAGTTCTACGTTCCGCACGAATGTAATGGTGAAATAATCCATACTTTACTTCGGTAAAGAATAAAAGCCGAGTCCATACTCGCAAGCGCTCCGCATGGGTGCCGTGGTGAAATAATCCACGTCCTTACTTCGGTAAGGACTTATAAGCCGAGCCCAGACTCGCAAAGCTAGCAAGGCGCAGAGTGAATAAGCCGAAGACCCCGACTCGCACACTCTTGCGATTCCTGCAGCACCCACAGGGTAAGCCGATCACGACTGAACGCACCTAACTAGTACGACAAGTTTGCCTTGTCTGCTCTCAGCGTTACGGGATAACATATCCAGGATAAGCCAGGAGACGTCCTGCACCGCAAAATATGCCCGTAACGACAAATCCTATTAATTCGAAAGCAACTTCATCATCATGAAGAAAACAAGAATAGGCAATAACTAAGTTCGCAAAGCAAAAGCAACCAAGTTCGCAAATATCCGAAAGGGAAATACAAAATAGCTCAGCAATCGAGTTCAAGACAACAAGGATATAAAAAAAAAAAACAACAACAAGTAATAATACGAGACATATCACTCGTTTGCGACATCATCAGCACCTCCACCAGCTGCTTCCGGGAACGGCTCGAGATCGTCGTCATCAAGTGCGTATCACAACCCCGTTCACCTTCGACTGGAACTCCTTTTCGCTAGCAGCAAGACGCGCCATCCTATCCGCGGATAGCAATGTCCTTATCGATCAACTTTTGTAGCACTGTCTAGTTCCGGTCACCTGGCTGAGGGTAAGCAAATGGGCTGCCTCTCGCGCGTGGCAATAATATGCGTCCTCAGACGATCAATACGCTCCCTGCGCCCCAATCACGACGCGGCTTCGCACGTTCCTGCTCTCCACGCTCATCCCGCGCTCTCCTAAGTCGCTCCGACTCGGTAGTAAGTTCGCTGCGATTGCTTGAGCGAGGCCGCAAGCTCCTTGACCATCGCTGCGTTCTCCTTACTCGACCGCTCAGCCTCAACACACGCATCCCGAGCAAGCGAAGCCTCGTTCCTAGCAGCACGCACCTTGTCCTCACAGTCTCCAGCGAGACGATTGATCAAGCTCATCGCCTAAAAAGTCAAAACAAAAATCCGATTACAACTAAGTAAAGTCCGAATCGAGCGAGCTGAAAGATCGAATACTTACCTGAAACTGTCGACGAATAGCTTGCTCGTACAAATCTTGACAAGTCGGATCACTAGAGGCGAGAAACGGAACGGAATCACCATCAATCCTACCAGCAAGGTCCGCGCAAGCTTGTGCATTCCCAATGAACGCTTGATCCTTCACGTCATAGCGGAACGAGAAGGAATGGTCAACCTGCGGATCAAATTCCCCGCGCCCGTCCTCCACATAATGAGGACGCCTAGAACTGCCCCCAGCATCACTCCGAGGGCTAGAGCGTAATGACCTCTTCCGCGAACGATCCCACCAACTGCTAGAGCACGAGACCCCGAGGAAGGCTTCTTCGCGGCGCGAGCAGCAGCAACTTCAACAGAACGGGATCTGCGATCGGCCTCCCCCTCGGGGGCAAGCACCTCGCCACCCTCGATCCCGACAGCAACGACCTCCGCACCGATCTCAGCGTTCGGCGCAACCTCGGTAGCGACAGCTGGCACCTCCTCAGCGTCGAACAGATCAGCATAACACGGCATCGGACAATCCCCCATTTGCAACCCAGCTCGTGAACCTGCAGGATAGAAAAACGCCTTAGACACGAAAGCAAGAACATCACGAGGATGACGGCAAACTAACGAAACTTACAAGTCTTGAAATGCGAGAGGACTTTCGGCCACAGCAAAGTTGCACCCTCAATAAAGGAAGAAGCTTTATCAACGACGTCAAAGTCACACGCTGCAGAAGCTGGAGGGTTTCCTGCAAATACAGAACAAAAACGGTCAGCAAACAGAATCGAAAAGAACAGCACACACACCCAACCCAACAACGACTACCGGGAGTCAGGTTCCAAGCATGAGGACAAGCTGTAAACGGGTCTTCAACGGAAATCTCGTTTATTTCCACGAAGAAGAACCGCCTCCGCCAACCGTGGATGTTACTTTTCTGGCCGCGCGTAATTGTGAGACCCGGCATGCAGCGAGTGAGGCAAAGTCCCGTACGGTCGTGCGAGAATCGCGTAACAAGCTCGAAGAGGTCACAGCTAATCGGAATTTTCCTTGCGGCACAGGTTATTGCAAGTCCTACCGCATTCCGAACAGAAGAGATTGATAGCTGCGAGATCGCGACTCCCCTTCTCGAACAATAGCTTGTTAAAAATTCCGGAATCGGAAACCAAAGACCGCACTCGGTGAAAAAATCTTCGTACACGCAAAGATAACCTTCGGGACAGTTCCACGGACGCTCATCGATGCTCGGCAGCGCAAGCTGCAAGTTGTGCGGCATTTGAAGGACGTCGAATAAGCGTGCTACGGACTTACTATCACAGAGAGTCGGTCCATCATAGGAGAAGCATTCGCCATCACCTGTCCGGGGAACTGGCCTAGCGGCTCTGGCGCAATCTCTGCGGCGTGTGGAGGCTCTTTTTCTAGCAGCAAGGCCGGCAACCAGCGATCTAGGGGCGCGCTCCAAGCAGTTACGCTCTTCGTACGGGAGAACCTTCCCGCGGCGCAGATTCGGAGGGGGAATCAGATTAAGGTCTTGGCTATCCGTGGGGAACATTACTTCGAGCTCACGAACATCTTCTTCCGTTAAATCTGCGAGATCTGTCACAACACCTCCTCGTTCAGACGGATCCCACCAGGAAGGACAGCTCGGACCAGTTTCGTCAAGGTCTCTCTCTAGCGCTCGATACTGATCACCGTCAAGCTCTCCCGGAACATCGTCGAAGACGTCGTCTCCATAAGCCATTGCGCGATACCTTGCAAAACCAACCAAGCAACCGGTCAGTATTAGAGCAACGGACCACGTCAAAAGCGCCGTGTTATTCAAAATGAATCGATCACACCCGGATTGCGACTTCCGACGTACTGCGTACCACGCACAGCCCCGCGCGTTGTCCTACTCCACGAACAACGCCCACTCTTAAACTCGCAACAATAAGGATGACAACTCGAGCACACCACCATCCACGATTCATTACGACAACTTTTGCCTGACAGTTTGCGCGACTCTTCAACCTTGCAGTGTCTCGTGAATGCATCGATGGATGTCTCGCAGCGAGACCGTTGGCCTCGTCACTATCCCAAGGTTGCCAATTCTTGAACTCATAACTCTCCAGTACGTCACTAGTTTGGAAAGCCGGCCCGAAATGTCAATTCCCGGAATAAGACCTCGATTTCGCCAGTCCATCATCCCGCCACCACGCCACTGAGAATATCGAGCTCGCAAATATCGCCCCGCGATCTCAACCTCTGTATCCCACTCCAATCACCAATCGAACCAGACATCTTGCCACGTGAACACATGCGAGAGCTGACCATCTCGCCAGGCATCCTCGTCATCTCGCCAAACAACCGTACGAAACTCATAGAGCAAACTCGCCAACTCGAGCCCACCACCTGCGCGAAGTGGGTTCGACCTCGCAATCCAGAGCTCGACAAGCTCTCTTGCAATCTCATTCGAATACACACCAGGCATGCCAAAATGTCGACCTCGCCAAATTTCATATACGAGGCACTTTAGCACACCATCTCGCCCCATACAGCGTCCTCATCATTTACTGGTGCGTGCATCTCGCGGGAAAACCGGCGAGCTCGCCACCAAAAATCTCGATTTCGCAACGAATCCCGACCTCAAACAACTTTGCAAGCTGTAAGAATCACCCCGCCGCGCCACACCGTCTCGCCATTCCACTATTCAAGAGCATTCAAACGCGTCAATTGAGACTCACCAAACTTGACTTCGCCCTCAAATCTGCAACGAGGATAAACCCTTGAGAACGCTTCCGTACGAAAGGATCCCCACCAGTCCATCTCGTCATCACTAACTCGACCTCGCACCATACCGACGGTTGGACTACGATTGGAACGTCGTAAAGTAACAGACGGCGGCGGCGCTAGGACACGGTGGCGGTGGCCGAGACGCCTCACGGTCTCGGCCGGATCCGGCGGACGAGCTCAACCGTTCGACGGCATTACGACGAGGTCGGAGGACCAGGACGCCTCACGGTCCCGGTCCCGATCTCGAAGCTCGACGAATCACGGCGGGTCGGCGGTGCGAGGCAACGGAGATGCTGGGCGAGACGGTGCCGTGTCCAGCGGCGAGGGAAATCCGGCTCGAAGCTCGACGAATCACGGCGGGTCGGCGGTGCGAGGCAACAGAGATGCTGGGCGAGATGGTGCCGTGTCCAGCGGCGAGGGAAATCCGGCTCGAAGCTCGGCGAATCACGGCGGGTCGGCGGTGCGAGGCAACGGAGATGCTGGGCGAGATGGAGCCGCGAACAGACGGCGAGCGGCGACGAGAATCCGACGGACGGCGAGGCGAATCCGGCAGACGGCGAGACACGTCTCGTTGACCGGCGGCGAGGTGTCATCGACCGGCAGCGAAGACCAAAATATCGGCGAAACCATGACCATTCAAGCACCAAAAAAAAAAAAAAGGAAGGAGGAAGAAGGAGATAAGGAAGAAAGAGAAAGAGAATTTACCTTTTGGAGAAGAAGAAGATTAATGAGTAAAAGTTAGGTCAAAGGCATATTTATATGGGGGAGACCAGCCCATTTGACCTAGATAAAAACCCTAATTTTTAAGCTATCTCTATTTCCCGCGCCTCGGGAAACGTGCAGAACGCGCAAGATTTCAGTCCCAAGCCCAACGGACCTCGAAAAACGTGCACGACACGCTGATCATCCCGGAATCGCCCGGATACCTCGAAAAACGTGCGCAATGCACTATTCATCCAGAAATCTTCCGGAAGGCCTTTAGACCCAAACAATCTTCTGTCCTTTCTGTAAAACGGATTTAGAGACACAGAATTGGACCCGACAGGCTCAAGCAAGCCATCGCACATCGGACTAGGGGGGACCATTGTTGGATATGGGCTTTGCCCCCAACATTCCTAAAGCCCAAAACAGAAGATTTTCAAGAGATGTTGGGCCAAAAGTCTTGGATCAGGCCCACCAGACCGCAGGGGCAAAATCGTCATTTTGCCAGGAGACAGAAAAAACCCTAGTTCAAGGTCCCACTATAAATAGCTGATGTCATTGTCACGTCAGGGGATCCAGTTTTTTGGGCAATCAGAGAGAAGAGAGCAATTAGTGAATCGTATTTACTAAGCTTAACTCTTTGATTGTCATTTTCTGTAAACTTTGGCTTCATTTCTGCGTTAATAAAAGGACCAGCTCCGAATATTCAATAAAGACTCGTATCATTAATATTGTCGATTTCATACATCAACATCGACGATCTAATGAAAACAGCTCTTGAGGGGTTTTATCGTGAATTAATATAGGACTAGTTTATGGTGTGGTGTATATATTGATAGTCCCATGTATAAATCTATTTGGCACTTGTTGCCGTGTGTATAAAGATTACATCTTATTCGCATATGAAAAGTCCTAATTGCTGTCAGAATGAGAAAACAAACAAGTCTTAGATGAAAATAATATGTTTAATCGGATGGTGAATTAGATGAGAGAACCGAATCAAACGCATCCTCCACGATTCTTATACGATCTAACGTCACTGCCTGCATCATAATTTCTTTTTCTTTTTACATTTATATAGAGTATATTGTTTACATCATAGTTAGAACGACGAAAATTTATTGACATAAAATAAGTAGTGGTTGGCTGACGCATAAGTTTACAAGCTTTGGAAGACATGGGTCATGTTGCAGATCTATATACGTAACAACAACTAATCATTAAATGTTGCATTTGGAGTTTTTAATATCGAAAATGAAACTTTAACTAATCATTTGAATTTTATAGATTTTGTGTAATTAACACGAATTTTCTTCGAATTATCCACGAGTGATGTAAAATCTATTAAAGCTTTTTTTTTTCTACACCGAAATTGAAACTCATGCAGTCATGTAAAATGTAACAAGAATACAGAAACAGGTATGCTAAAATAAAGCTAAGCCACATATTGCAACTTTTTCACCGTAATTATAGTTTATATTAAACTTGCTAATTATTGTTAATTTTGACCAAAGTAATTTGTTTTGTTTTTTTTCTCTCCTAAATTT
>JALLKC010000198.1:0-17207 GCA_024034495.1 Camelina laxa | reverse complement strand
ATAAGTCTGTTGCCTGATGATTTGCTTTTGAAGAACTGTCATTGGTTACAACTAAAGATTGCTGACCTCACGCCTATTGTCAAAACGTGGGTGTTCACTTTGGAAACATGTCCAAACACGT
Organism: Camelina laxa; assembly: GCA_024034495.1. NCBI lineage: Eukaryota > Viridiplantae > Streptophyta > Magnoliopsida > Brassicales > Brassicaceae > Camelina > Camelina laxa. The sequence goes on along the minus strand of JALLKC010000198.1, from coordinate 17,086 downwards.
TATCTCAGCCAAACACCTTTCCTATGTTACAACCACCACTGGTAATATCTATAATATGCGCTTATGGGATAACATATTCTCTTTGAATACAACATAGTTGTATATATATTCACTTTGATGCCACTTGAGGATTCATATTGAATAGGCGTCTTCAATCAGCTAGTGTCTCTAAATCTTTGTACATGCTCTTTAGATGGGTGTCGTATTTATACTCAACCATACACCTAAAATCCGAGTTCTCAGATTCGAATTGAAACAAGTTAGATTGCATTCAAAGGTAAATCCTCTCCAAAGATGTTACAGCAGCTCTGTAGATGTCCAAACTCAGTTCTATTCCTAACTGTTTGGTTCGAGTCTTGAAACTGTTGAGTGGATTGATTACAAAGGACCACAAGCAGAGAAAAAAGTGGTGATGTTTTATTGGAGAACACTAGACAGCTAAAGACAATGGCTATAAGATTCTTGAAATTATTCAATTCAGAAAAGAAAACTCAAGATGCTGCAAGAGCTGTCTTCTACACAGAGGAGTTCAGCCAAATGTTGTCTTTCGTTCACCTGAAGTTCAGCCGGATCATCTCAGAGTCGTTTTTGTTCTTGGAGCATCACTAGTATTTATATTTGTTTTGATAATTAAGTTTACAAGTTTGGCAAACATTGGAAGGGTTTATTTTTTAGAGTACAATCTTTACTTGTGTCCAAAGTTATTGGTGTCACTATCATCATGAGAACGAAGACTTTGTTTTCTGAATACTTTGATCAATATTTTTTTAGTTTTGTTCAAACAAAAACAATGCTTCGAGAAAATTTTATCATCAATCAGTTACTGATACAGAGCATGTTTGATAGCGACAGAAAGAAAAAAAGAGAGATGGTTAAAGTTTTTCTGGCTTTCTCTCAACTTTAGGACAATGCCAATTATATACTCTAAAAACTCCCATTCTCTACATTGCAACCTTTCATTGATGATAATAAAACCACCGCAAAGCTTTATTATTATGATGGACGACAAAATTTATGGGATGATCGCCTTCGTTACTTATGGAATGGTCCACTTCTGGAGCCAACTGTGTGTTTGTCAACTCTGTCCCAGTCGAATGGAAGCAGATATCTTATTATGGCCTAAACAAAAGATCAACGACTTCGATTCCTCATTTTGCACTCTCTGTTCTTCGGGTACAGAATCAATAGCCTGGCCGACGATTGTTCCAGATTCTTTTCCACGGGACACCTAACATCGCATTACTCTTTAAGGATGCATGTGATGTGATATTAATCTTTTTATCAGATCAAATCATTGCTTCCTTGTAACGCAAGACGCTGCTACTTTTGTGTGTGCCCGCTCTTCCCAAAAGTTATTTTCGTACAAAACCCTTAATGGGCTAAAAAAGATGCCCAAATATGAATAACCTACTCTCATTCCCTGATTCTTCTTTTTACAATTTCTTCAGCTTTCAAGCTCTTCGGTAATCTATATCGACTCCTTATGTTTACACAATTACACCTTAATTAATTCGAATGGATATTGCAAAAGTGGCTAAAGTGAAGAACTTTGGTCTGTAGAATCACAAAAAGACTATGGTGCTGTGATTCCTTTGTACCAGGTTTATCTCGTGGTGTTCTGTAAACTTTTGTCGTAAGTTCTCTAGTATTCTTAAAATTGCTTGTTATTCAATTGATGATTTTTAAACCTGAGATTTATGTAAAATCATTTAAAATAAGGACAATTCTTGGGGGTGAACCTCTCTTATTCACCCCTTTTAATTAAGGAAACAAATTATTAATTAAAGAAACAAACCTGTATATAATTCAATTTTAATTATAAACATTATATTATAGTTTTTAATTATAATATCTAAATTCAAATTATATTTTTATAAACCCAAACCAACATAGAATTTTGTTTAATTGTAAAATCTAAACCCTAACCACTCTTTTATAAACCCAAACCGACATATAATTTTCCTTAATTGTAAAATCTAAACCCTAACCACTATTTTAAAAACCCAAACCGACATATAAATTTCTTTGATTGTAAAATGTAAACCCTAAACCGTAACCACTCTTTTGTAAACCCAAACTGACATATAATTTCGTTTAATTATAAAATCTAAACCCTAAACCCTAACCACTCTTTTGTGAACACAAACCGACATATAATTTCGTTTAATTATAAAATCTAAACCCTAACTACTATATTTTGTAAACCCAAACCGACATATAATTTCGTTTAATTGTAAAATCTAAACCCTAATCATTATTTTGTAAACCCAAACCGACATATCATTTTGTTTAATTGTAAAAACTACTCTCTAATCATTCCTTTATAAACCAAACCGACATAATTTCTTTATTAAAAATTTTACAGAATTTGTTTCCTTAATTTGTTTTGTCTTTTTATTTTAATTTTCATTTATTTTATAAATATAATATGACATGGCGTTTTATTGTATTTTGATTGGTTAATTAAGAGGGGGTGAATATAATATGTTGGCGTTTTGTTATAAAACTTAATTAAAATCTAGTGTTATTTAAAATATCACAATTTTTTAAAGAAGTCTACTTTGAATGATTCTGCAAGATTTTTTTGTTTTGTTTTTTAGTTGACAAATATATGTAACAAAATCCTACTTTTTGAGGTAGAATTTTGAAGGATTTCATTTATAAAAAAGTAGTCCATGAAAGATCCATCCTCTAGGATATGATCCATCCACTCCTTGAACTATCAGTTTTCAATTATATATATTTAGGGATCAAACACCAGTCATTTAGATTTTTGTTTACTTTATGTTTTTTCAGACGTTTATATGCAAATTAAAGAACTAAAGAAGTGTGTACGGACGTTCAGTCTCATCACAAAAAGGTAGGATGTTCATCCTTGAACTATCGGCTTATTGATCACACTTCACATTCTCTTTGTTCTCGTGATCACATGAAGGTGACTTTTGGTCAGAATTCACATAGGTGCTTGTTCGGCATAATTTTATTCATATAAATTATAATAGATAATTTCTATTATAATTATGATATACTCTACGAATAATGGAGAATTATGTATTCTCTAGAATATTCAGTCAATACCAGCCGTAACGGTAAAATTGGGTTAATACCGGCCGTAACGGGATATGGCTACCAATATCGTTAAGATGATATTTGAGTCTATCTCTTGAGGGGAATATCCAAAACGACCTTATCTCATGTAGAGGCGGTGACTAAAACCCAAATCCCATGAGGATTAGGGTTAAGAGACTTCTTTATAAAAAGAGAGCGACATCAACACAATACGACACGAAATAAAGAGCAGAACAAGAGACCTAAAACACAGCCACACGACTCAATGCCAAAGCATTGCTAGGGTTATTCGTTGTGCCTTAAACTCTTGTATTTAAGCTCGATACCTTGATCAATAAAAACGACTATTCAATATCTATTTCTTGTTTCCGTAGTCTCTAAACGAATCGATTACTTTTGCCCAAACAATTGGCGCTAGAAGGAGGGGAAGAGTAAACTACGTGAGATGACAGGAAACGGAAGTGATACGACTAATGTCGAAGCGACTGTTGCCGCCTAGCTGGAAGTCCTGACTGCCAGGATGAACGAGACGGTGCAAAAGCTGACGCAGATGGAGGCCGATAACGCCATACTACGGGGAGAGAACGCTTCGCTGATGACAGCAGGGAGAGTTTTTACCGAAGCAAGCTCTAGGTATCGCGGCGTGAATCGGATGCAAGACCTTAACTCAACGCCTAGAACCAATAATCAAACACCCACAACAGATGATGCTCGGCTGGAGACTCCTTGTCAGGATGTGAACGGCGGAGGAAACCTTGACACAAGGCAGGCACGTGAAAGCCTTACCCGAGAAGATAACTTGGATCAACAAGGAGTTGTCAACACACCAGGCATGACAGGAATCGAACATGAGCCATATACCAAGTCATCTGAAGCCGCTTACTTGGAAACTTTGATCACAAAACGACTGGGTGCAGTAGAAGCTATGATTCAACGACTACCGGGAGTGGCTCCACCGATTCGGAAAAGCAACTTGCACTCTTATGCTGATACACCATTCTCTGATGAAATCGCACTCACTGAGATGCCGAGAAAATTCATGCTACCAACAATGAAGATGTATGATGGAACATCCGACCCGGATGACCACATAGCTCAATACAAACAACGAATGTTCACGACGGCTATCCAGAAAGAGTGCAGGGAGGCGACTATGTGCAAGGGTTTTGGCTCAAGTCTTACGGGGGCTGCGCTTCAATGGTTTATAAACTTGCCAAACGGCTCAATAAATTCGTTTGCATCATTGACAGATGTTTTCGTAGAACAATTCGCAAGCAGCAGGAACCTCGAAAAAACAGCAGATGATCTGTATGAGGTGCGACAGAAGAGAGATGAGTCATTACGTGCCTATGTGGGACGATTCAACAAGGAGAAAGTGTCAATACCGAGTTGCAACATGTCTACTGCCATATCGGCATTCAAAAGAGGTTTGCTCCCAGATGGCGACTTATACAAAGAGCTAACCAAATACCAATGTAGAACAATGGAGGATGTACTCTCACGTGCATGGGCTCAAATTAAGTGGGAAGAAGACTCGGCTTATCACCAACGACGTTCGCCACGATCTGATTCCCGCGTTGTGAGAAACGAAAGGTCGAGTAGAGATGACAAACCTTACCAAAGACCTAAGGACGAGAAACTAAGAGTGGAAGAAGGAACACGCATCGACCATTGAGCGGAGCAGACGACGTGAAGCCCAGATCATCGACATGGCCAGATATCAGTAACCTTTCAATTTCGCATGCACACTTGGTCGATGTACTGAAGGAGATGGGTGAAAACGTGAGATGGCCTCCAAAGATGAAGGCACCTGACAACAAGCGTAACACTCAAAGTGGTGTGAATTCCACAATGATCACGGCCACAGAACAGAAGATTGCATCTCATTGAGGATGGAAGTGAATGAGCTGTTGAAAAAAGGATACTTGAGAGAGTACTTGTCTGACAAAACCCGAAACCGATTGGATGGTGAAAGCAACAAACAAGTCCCAATTGCCAACGGTCCGGTTTCACCTCCAAAACATGATCGAGTTATCAATGTTATCTCTGGAGGATCGGAAATGAGTGGGATAACTCATTCAGCTGCAAAAAGAAACACCAGAGCTGTCAAAAACTCTCAAAGCAAAGGGCAAGCTATGCAAGGCGACATGCCAGCGTGCACAATAACTTTTGCAATGAGTGAGAGCAGCGTATCAACCCCGCATCACGATGCGTTAGTCATACAACTGACAGTGGCTAATTGCTTAGTGAAGAGGATATTAATCGATAATGGAAGCTCAACCAACATCCTTTATATGCAAGCATATAAAGAGTTGGGTCTCGACGAAAAAGGATTGACACGAAAATCTATCCCATTAGTGGGATTCAGCGGCGAGGTTAAACAGAGTGTAGGCGAAGTGACACTTCCAGTGTATGCTGAGGGAGTTAACAAACACACAAAGTTTCTGGTAGTGGACTGTGCTTCGGCTTACAATGCCATTATGGGGCGCCCTTGGATTCACGACATGGGAGCTGTCCCATCGACTCTACACTAGATTATCAAATTTCCTACCCCATGGGGAGTGAAGGAGATAGCAGGGGAACAAGAGAGTTCACGCTCGTGTTATCAGACTACCTTAAAGGGGAAAGGTCAACAATTATAGCAATTACAGAAGCCACCGCTGGCACCTCATGGGGAAGAACCAGAGGTGGAACAATTGGATGAGATACCATTACTCGAAGATGATCCTGACAAGCGGGTAAACGTGGGTTCGAAACTCCCAACAGATATACGGAAAAGGCTAATCGACTTTCTCAGATCAAACGCGGACTGCTTTGCTTGGACGCACGCTGATATGCCTGGAATTGACCCAGATGTCATCATGCATCGACTTGAACTAGATCCAGATCACCCACCAGTTAGACAAAAACGAAGGAAATTTGCGCCTGAGCGCGATTCGATAATTAACAAAGAGGTTCAAAATCTTCTGGACGCAGGATTCATACGTGAAGTAAGCTATCCGGATTGGCTAGCCAATGTGGTGGTTGTTCGAAAGAAAAATGGAAAATGGCGGGTCTGTATAGATTTCACTGATCTAAATAAGGCATGTCCTAAGGATCCATTCCCATTACCTCACATTGACAAGCTCGTAGATGCTACTGCTGGACATCAACTGATGAGTTTCATGGACGCTTTCAGCGGCTACAATCAAATCCTAATGCATCCAGATGACCAAGAAAAAACATCATTCATGACTACACGAGGCATATATTGCTATAAAGTGATGCCATTTGGCTTGAAAAACGCTGGATCCACTTACCAGAGATTGGTGAATATGATGTTTGCTAGCCAAATTGGTCAAACTATGGAAGTTTATATTGACGATATGCTTGTGAAATCACTGGCGGCAGAAGACCACATTGTGCACCTACATCAAGCCTTCACCACGCTACGCAAGTACAAGATGAAGCTAAACCCTTCAAAGTGTTCTTTTGGTGTCAGTTCAGGCAAGTTTCTGGGGTATATTGTCACGTATCGAGGAACTGAAGCCAATCCAGACCAAATAAGAGCAATTCAAGGAATCGCTCCTCCAAGAAACGTAAAAGAAGTGCAGAAACTAACTGGCAGGATGGCTGCACTCAGCAGATTTATCTCGAGACTCTCTGACAGGTCTCACCCATTTTTTGCGGCTTTACGAAAGCCAAAGCCAAAAGATTTCGTATGGGATGACAAATGCGAGGAAGCACTGAAACATTTGAAGGAATACCTTACTTCGCCACCGGTTTTGTCAAAAGCTAAGGATGGAGAAGCGTTGCTACTATATCTTGCTGTGTCAGAACATGCAGTCAGTGGAGTCCTCGTACGTGAAGAAGAAAACAAACAATATCCAGTGTACTATGTGAGCAAGTCGCTCCTAGAAGCCGAAACAAGATACAGCCACCTGGAAAAGCTAGCGCTTGCGTTGATAACAGCGGCAAGGAAGTTACGTCCGTATTTCCAAGCTCACCCTATTGTGTTAGTAACCTCATCACCCGTTAAGGCAGTGCTCCACAAGCCAGAGGTGTCAGGAAGATTGGCTAAGTGGGCAATTGAACTCGGAGAATATGACGTTATATATAGACCAACCACAGCTATCAAATCTCAGGTATTGGCTGATTTTGTCGCGGAGTTCACACCAAACATGATCCCAGAAGTGACAGAAGAGGTGAAAATGCTTCATGAAGGGACCAGAAACGGCGAATGGAAGCTCTATGTCGATGGCTCTAGCAATTTCGAGGAACTAGTCTCGGTCTGGTTCTTATGTCTCCCATTGGAGAGATAACTTCAAGAGCTGTCAGATGCAATTTCAGAGCCACAAACAATGAGGCAGAGTATGAGGCACTGATAGCGGGTCTCACACTGGCTCAAGAGTTTGGAGCTCAGAACTTAGAAGTTTTCAGCGATTCACAACTCATCGTCAATCAAACCCAAGGGGATTACCAAGCCAAGGATTCCAGTATGGCTAGATATTTGAATGTAACGAAGGAACTTGTCAGAAAATTTGGTAGCTGCAAAATTAATCAAATCCCAAGGGAGGAAAACAATCATGCAGATGCACTCGCCAACCTTGGATCCGCACTGAAAACGGATACCTCGACCAATGTACCACTACTGATCCTACAATGGCCAGCGACTAAACAAGAAGTGGAACCACAGAAGTCTCCTGTCATGACAGTCGGTGAAACGTCGAACTGGATGACTCCAATCCTCAACTATCTTCGAGATGGCGTGCTGCCAATGCACCGTGCTGAATGCAGAAAGATCAAGCAGCAAGCTGCACGATTTATTCTCCACGGAGGGCAACTATACCGTAGGTCATTTTCTGGGCCTTACTTGAAGTGTATTACGGCGGTTGATGCTCAAACAGTTTTGGCAGAATTGCACTTAGGAGAATGTGGAAACCACTCAGGCTCACGAAGTCTTGTGTTAAGAGCCAAAAGAGCTGGATACTACTGGACTACGATGAACGAGGATGCTGTACGATTTGTTCGCCACTGTGACAAATGTCAAAGATTTGCTAATATCTCAAGACTGCCACCTGAAAACTTGAAGACAATCAGTTCTCCGTGGCCATTCATGAAGTGGGGCATGGATATAGTAGGGAAATTGCCAACGGCACCCGCTCAAAAAGTATTTCTGTTGGCAGTGACTGACTACTTCACAAAGTGGGTAGAAGCAGAGGCGTTTAGCCAAGTCAGAGAGCAAGAAGTCAGCAGCTTTATATGGAAGAATGTTATATGCAAATTCGGGGTGCCCCATGAAATTGTCACTGACAACGGACCCCAATTTGCAAGTAACAAATTTAAGAGCTTCTGCGATGATTGGGGAATAAAACTAAGCTTCGCAACCCCAAGGCATCCGCAATCCAATGGTCAAGCCGAATCTTCAAACAAAACAATTGTGAAATTACTGAAGAAACGGTTAGAAAAGGCTAAAGGGAATTTGGTAGAAGAGCTTCCAGGCGTGTTATGGGCTTATCGTACTATTACTAAATCATCAACTGGCGAAACACCGTTTTCACTTGTATATGGGATGGAAGCGGTCATTCCGTGTGAAGTAGGAGTGAAAACGGCACGTACCGAGCACCCTAACTTGCAGGAAAATGAAGAATTAATGAGTCTCGAACTCGATCTATTAGACGAGAAACGAGAAGCAGCAAAAATCCAAAACTGGTGTTATCAACAGGAAGTGGCTAGGAGCTACAACAAAAATGTCAGAACACGAACATTCCAGACAGGAGATTGGGTCTTGAGACGTACCTTTCAAAATACGATGGAACAAGGAGCTGGAAAACTCGGTCCGACTTGGGAAGGCCCTTACAGAATCGTCGAAGTGCGTGGCTCAGGAGCTTACAAGTTGCAAGACAATAAAGGAAAAACTCTTCCCAACAGCTGGAACGCCCTACATCTGAAGAAATACTACTTTTAGTGAATTGGGTTCTTGGTTTTTGATTATTTATTTTTGGTGTTTTCGAGTTTCCGAGGATTAACACTAGATGTCTCAAGTTATAGACAATGGTTTTGATAAAACTGAGTTCTGGTCTATGTGACATGTTATTCAACACATTGCGCATTGAAGTCATTGACACATGAACAATAGGCTTTCTACAGAAACAGGGTAATCACCTGGAACGCAAAACATTCGCTACAGCGAGACGTCGCTATGGGAATGTAACAAATCTGGAATCCACCTGATGGTCGAATCCAAACTTAGCAAACTTGACAGCAAAACGCTTGCTAACAAGAAATGAGCTATGAAACACTTTAATTGGGTCACGAACCCGAATCATGTCACGAGCATGGCATTAATGATTTGGCTATGACAAAATCGTCGACGTATAGCCATTATAATTGGCATTTTAGGGGCAATGTGTAGCCAATTCAAGCAATTGGTCAGGAACCGCATTGTCATTTAAAAGCCAATATAAAGGCAATGTGTAGCCAATTCAAGCAATTGGTTAGGAACCGCATTGTCATCTAAAAGCCAATGTAAAGGCAATGTGTAGCCAATTCAAGAAATTGGTTAGGAACCGCATTGTCATTTAAAAGCCAATGTAAGGGCAATGTGTAGCCAAAAAATTGGTTAGGAACCACATTGTCATTTGAAAGCCAATTCAAGAAATTGGTTAGGAACCGCATTGTCATTTAAAAGCCAATGTAGAATCAATGCATAGCCAATTGAAGAAATTGGTTAGGAACCACATTGCCATTTAAAAGCCAATTCAAGAAATTGGTTAGGAATCACATTTTAAAGCCAATACAGACTCAACATGAAGCCAATTCACGGAATTGAGTAATAGTCATAATGTCTATTTAAAGCCAGCGTGCGTACATCAAATACAAGAAATTGGGCAGGGACCACATTGTCTATTTAAAAGCCAATTCGATAAATTGGTTAAAGCCAAATTGGCGTTTTAGAGCCAAACTAATAACCTGGTGTGGCCACATGATGGCCTAGTCCAACACTCTGTCAACAGTGTAACCAATTCCGACGATTGGAACCAATGCGAAGTCAAGTTATAGCCGATCCATGTGACTTTGGTTACGATAACTTTATCATTTAAAAAATTAAGGTCGAAGTACGGCCAATACGATAATTGAATAATGCCCAACCGACCGAGTGGAGCCAATGTGGAACCATCGCGTATCTCATTCACCAATCCAAGCAACTTGGTTACAATAGCTTTATCGTTTTAAAGTTGACGAGAAGCCTATTCATCAAATTGGCTAATGCTAAAGCGGCAATGTCAACCAATGTGGAGCCAATGCGTATCAGGTTTAATAGATTGGTTATGGCAACATTGATATGGCAAAGCCAGTAAAGAACTTGTGCGTAGCCATTTCTAAGCATAGATTTTGAGAAAAATGTTACTTCTAAATCACTACGGTGTCATTGCTTAACATTATGACTGGCAAAGTCAAGTCAAATTAATACAATGGCAGATATTGCAGCTAAAGAGATTACAAATGCGTCCAATAATGAGATCACTACGGCGGCCTAAATACGACAATGTTCTACTAGAACTAGAAGACAAAGGCTAAATAAGTCATAACGGGGGAAAGACAATGTTGGTCATCTAGCCTGGAGTCATCCTGCTCTTGAGCTCCGATCTGGGAATCCCCTAGGAGGAGGTAAACATCTATCACGGTCCGGTACTGCATATCCACCTCACCTAGATCCCATTTCTTATGCTCTCCCAGCAGGCATTCACGCAATGCCTCCCATCGAGCTATGATGGTTGCCCCGTTCAAGTAAAAATCCAGCTCATACTTCAGAACCTCAACTCGATTCTTGAGAGAAACGACCTCATCTTGAAGAGCTTCCTTTTCACCCAACAGTCGCTCCTTGTCAGCTTTAAGCTCAATTATGGCCTGATCACATTCACCCAGTTTTAATTCAAAACTTGCGATGTCACGGTTCCTTGAGGCAATGGTCTCATGAGCAGAAGCAGTTTTTGATTTCTCATTGCTCAACTCACGCCTCAAACTTTCGTTAGTATGATGCTCAGATGAAAGCTTTTTCTCAGCAAGGTGCAACGATGACATTGCCTAAAACGAAAAAAAATGAGAACACCGACACGTTCAGAAAAGAAGGAAAGAGAGTCAAAATGGTATCTTCCAATGTCATGATCTGACTAGCTAAAAGCTAAAGTACCTTGAGAAGGTCAAAGAAAGCTTCATCGACAGTGGAGGCAATCCCAACGGTGGCTAACGATTCAAAGTCATGGGCAAGAATCTTAGACTTCAGCTCTTCGGCAACCAATGAAGCATCGGAGTTGATCATTGACCCATTAGAAGAAGGTGCAACCGCAACGGTAGAATTAGCCTTCGACCGCCTCACCTCCGATGAAGTTGTAGTGTCACAGCGAGACTTACGCTTATTGGCAGGACGATCTCCTAAGCATTGAACGTCATCTCCAGAATCAGTTGGTGCTTGAAGTGATGTACATGGATTAGCTTCCGCTAATTTCCCTGAAGCTGTCATGAAACGAGCAAAGGCAGTCGAAGTGGGAGTTGACTGGCCATTCGACATGTTAAACCCTGCAAGTATAGGAGGAAATCAGAATAAGGTTAGTAGAAAAAAGAGGTGAAACTCAACAATGGATCAAATGTAACAGGCTATCTAACCCCAAATAGTAGTATTCTCTAAAGCAAATTTGCTAGTGAGGAACTCTACGGTGCGATAAGATGGCTGACGGCTCAACACCTTGAAAGCACCAGCTTTACCTACGGGATCGGGTTTGGTCCTAACGTCTGCACACATACAAGGCAAGCGTAAAATACGAGTTAGTCTCACATGAAGTCAGCTGGTCACATGTAGGCATAACCTTCCCAACCTGCAACAAACCAAGAGGTAGGAAAACCCGGTTCATGTCCCACTTTCATGAAGACATATCTCTCTCGCCATCTTGTTTCAAGCGTTCTCTTCGCACTGGAGTCAAGTTCAATTGCTAAGGGAGGACCGCTTCGCGTATGCATTGAGTATCGACCGGGGTCGACCTTGAATGGTATTAGGTAGTACACATAAAGAACCTCTTCTACTCCAATGGGAATTGACTCTAGTTCCCCAAATGCTTGGATGGCAGTCAACGGTCGCCAGGCAGATGGATAGAATTGGCCAGGTGAAATCGCGAAATGGGTAGCCATCTTGGCGACAAGTGAAGGAACCACCTCACGGAAGCCTGCGGCAAAGTAGCGCTCGTAGATAACAATCTCGTCAGGCCTAGCGTCTGAAGCTCTCTCAGAAGACGTTGGAAGCCTCAAAACCATAGAAGGAGACAGGCCGTAAGTTGTTTTAAGCTCCGCAATGTCTCCCTCCTTTAAAGCTGATGGTGGGTCGTTAATAAGAATCTTGACATCGAGCGGAGTGTTTCTGGAGGTCATCTTCGACTTAACACTCAAACCAGAATTGCAACTCAAAGGCTATGGCTGAGTATGAGTTGTGGAATTATGAGAAATGGAGAAACGTTATGATATGAAAGGAAGAAATGGAGAGATTTACCTGAAGGTTACCAAAGAGAAAAGGACCTCACAAGTGAAGAGGAGAAGCGAAGTGGCTAGTTTCTGTCTAATGAGAAACAAAGAGAAGAATTACCAACGGAGATTTGAGGGGTAGCGACTGAAATCCAAACACATATAGGCGAATTCAACTTACCCGAGCTCATCTAAGAGAGAGTGAAGCAGATCTATGAATGGTACTTCCTAAAATGAAACAGCCGCAAAAATGGTCTCTAGGGTACACGAAAACCCTTTGAGAGAGACGACTACTACAAAGGACAAAAGAAACAAAAAAAAAAAACCTTGTTAGACTACTTCACTTCGTATTGGGCTAGAATTTGAAGCCCATTTCAATGAAAGAGCAGGCCACGAGGACCTTAATGTGGCATAATCGAAACTGTGTGCGTAAAGAAGCATACGTCAGCTAAGGTATGTTATTCAATTGGTCATATATGAAACTTTATTAACTGTGCCTTATTAAAATAATACCCTTAGACTACACTACTCTCTAAATTCTTACTAAGAAAATAGAGAGTGGGGGCAAACTGTTGGGCATAATTTTATTCATATAAATTATAATAGATAAATTCTATTATAATTATGATATACTCTACGAATAATGGAGAATTATGCATTCTCTAGAATATTCAGTCAATACCAGCCGTAACGGTAAAATTGGGTTAATACCAGCCGTAACGGGATATGGCTACCAATATCGTTAAGATGATATTTGAGTCTATCTCTTGAGGGGAATATCCAAAACGACCTTATCTCATGTAGAGGCGGTGACTAAAACCCAAATCCCATGAGGATTAGGGTTAAGAGACTTCTTTATAAAAAGAGAGCGACATCAACACAATACGACACGAAATAAAGAGCAGAACAAGAGACCTAAAACACAGCCACACGACTCAATGCCAAAGCATTGCTAGGGTTATTCGTTGTGCCTTAAACTCTTGTATTTAAGCTCGATACCTTGATCAATAAAAACGACTATTCAATATCTATTTCTTGTTTCCGTAGTCTCTAAACGAATCGATTACTTTTGCCCAAAAATGCTCTTTTCCTCACTTCAATTAAATCGAGAGACAATAGATCTTTTTCTGCTAAAGGTTAAAACAGAACATAATTAGCTTCTTCTTACTCTGTTCTTCAACTCACTTGAAACTTTTTTTTTCTTTGTTGCAAGTTTTAATCAAGAATCAAATCTCAACAATCAAATATGTTATTAGGGGATCATCTTGGTGATGACAACAAAGTTACGTCTTCATCCCATACAACTTCACAAATAAGTGAAATTTTCTTTTCTGGCATAGAATTTTTTTTTTTTTTTTTTTTTTTTTGTGTTGTAAAATATATTTAAAGTATCCAAAGTTTACTAATAAAATCTCATAGAATCACATTTTATCTTTTTTTTTAAAAAAGAAAAACTCTAAAACACAATCAAATCTCCTAAAAATCTCTTAAATTTTTCAAAATTCTAAAGTATTAAAATACTAACAAATCCTTAAAACATCAAGTTGAATATTCCCTCCTAATTAAGATTTAGGGTTTCTATGAGGATCACTCAAAATCTATTGTGATAAGGTTTAGAGACTATTGATAAGGGTTATAAGCCTAAGTTTATGTTGTTTGTGTCTATCTTAAACTCATTGTATTTTGTATAAATACCCAAGGCAATCAATAAAACAAGTTAGTCCGACTACCAATTCTACATGGTATCAGAGCCTAAATCATTCTAAAATTTTTTCTTTTCAATTGTTTCGATCTTTTGTTTTTTTCTAGTTTCAACTTTTTTCTGTTTTTGAACTTTCTTGCGCGACAAGAAAATCATGGATGATGAAGGATCTTCAATTACGCTTGGTTCCACCGGTGCCATTGTTTCTCAGCCTGACTTAAAGACAGTTGTCTCTCCATACACGTTGTCAAGCTCAGAGAACCCTGATGCTATGATTACTTCGGTTAATAGAACCGAAGATTATTACATTGAATGGTCTGAAGAGATGTTGAATGCTCTTCAGCCAAGCGCAAGACCAGATTTATCAGTGGTACTATTCTCAGGCCTTCCAGTGATGGTCATGACCTTGAAAACTTAAAACAGTAAATTCAATGATTATTGGTTGGATTTGATCGTCAATCGAACCAAAATTGAAATCAACCGTGACCTTTGTTTCTAGTGTACAAGAATTGTGGGAAAAACTGCAGCATCGTTTCTCTGTTCGGAACAAGGTGCATGTTCACCAAATCAAGGCCAAGCTTGCTTTGTGTCAGCAAGAAGAGTACTATGGAAGATTGTGCAATCTTTGGGACGAGCTGGGAGAATTATCGCGCGAGCCCTGTCTGTTCTTGTGGAGTTACTTTGTTAGAGATTGTAAGAGAGAGAGAGATGAAGAGAAGCTTCATCAGTTTGTGATGGGTCTGGATGATTCAAGGTTTGGTGGGCTCTGCACTACTATGATTAGTATGGATCTTCTTCCTAGCCTTGTCGTAGCATACTCCAAAGTGATCCGTGAAAAAGCAAAGAATGTCCTCTGCTCGTCTTCGACAACAAAATCACGAGGCTGTCGGGTTCTTAGCTCGCAGTGACAACCATGAGCAGTTTTCTCTTGGTGATTCTCGTGGTGATTCTTCCTCACTACAAATTGACCATACTAGTTCTATTCTTGGTAAGGTCATTACTGCACTCATTGTGGTCGTACCGAACATGAACATAAGGATTGTTGGCAACTTGTTTAATTTCCAGATTGGTGGATAGAGCGTACTGAGTGAGGTATAGTGGTGGTTGTGGTTCTTCAGGTCCGGGTAGAGGAGGCCGTGGTTCCATGGTTACTAGTGGAGGAAGAGGATGTGGGAAAATTGTGACTGCTCATGCCACTAGTTCCAATTTCTCTGTTTTCCTACCTTTACATCTGATCAGTTGAAGGTTCTTACTCAGATGATTCAAGAAAATCAGGCAACGGCAGTTCCGAAAAATTGTCTGGTAAGATAGAACTTGGTGATGTTATTTTGGACACAAGAGCGTCTCACCGTATGACTGGGAGACTCTCTATGCTGACCAATAGAGTCCATTCCATCGTGTTTGGTTGGTTTTGCTAATGGAAGCAAGACCTTTGCTAATGAGTGTGCGTTTTATATCTTTCTAACAAAGTCTCAATACGAATGTTCTCTTTGTGCCTTTTCTAGATGAGGTGGTGTTTGGTGATATGTTATTAAGCAAAGTTTGCTTGGAAGGTGGAGTCAAGTGGTTTGTCGGTTGGATATCGAATGAATCTGATGCGTGCTTGGGGAGCTGAAATACGTTTGTATAACTGTGTTTTGTGGATGCGGAGCATGGGTTAGTTGGACCTAGCCTATATTGGTGGAAGTTTTTGTAAGCACCGATATCTACTCCAGTTGTTTCGTGGAATTATGGGGTTTCAGTGAGATCGTTTCTCGTGAAACATGTCTAAGGATTGAAAATCCGAGTGGGGTCGTTTCAATAAGATATGTTGGAAATATTTTAATGTATGGTATTCTAAGGCTTTTCTCTTTTAATTTGTTTTATTTGATTTATTATATATAATATATATGTGTTTCTCATAATATTTAGTATTATGGATAGTAAGGACCAAGGACATTATCAAATATGTTTAAAAAGGCTATAAGTTTATTTTATTTTATTTTGAATTAGTAAGAGGTATCTGGGCTAAACTCATACATGCTTTTGGGACAGGGCTTAGAACATTTTATATGATTTCGTTCTAAGTCTCAGTTGAACCGGCGAGAGCTATTGACATATAAGGCTGCATGTCTTGTGTAAGTCGATACCCCAAAATGGAAATGATTTGTCATTTATAAAACTTTCAGTATACTTGTTAGAATTCAGATTTTAATATGAATGTTTAGGATCATATTTACCATTATTTATCATTTTCAATTTTCTATTAGGAGTCCTAAAATTATTGTTTTTGTGCTGTAAATTTTCTGACGACACCCCTGAATCCTGAAACCCCCTACCCCCATATTTTTCAGTGAATTATGGCACATATGCTAAAGGTGCCAATTTATAGTTGCTTCCAAATTGAATCATAATTCACTAGAAACTAGAAAACATTCTTATTATTTTATTGGAATTGAGAATAGCATATATATAGAAAGAAGAAAGAAAAATCAAACTCTGCAATTAAAAGTGCAGAGGCATTGCTTGCTCGATGGCATGCACGTGCCTTTTCCGTTCTTGTACTTCGCACTGCATACATCGACACACCAATCGGCTTGACATGGTCCTTGTAATTGAATATATTCATGACACAGTTCTTGTCCTTGCGCCTCTTTACCACCAGCGGCCCTGATACAAATATTTAAATATAATCTCAAATGATAAGAAGAATACTTCAAAAAAAAAGGAGAAGTATGTGAAAAATACGCAATATGAAGTCTTATTTTAAAAATATTAATCGCAATATGTAAGTGTGAATCAAACCTAGAACGAGGAAGACCATGAAGATATTTCTGAAATTTT
>JALLKC010000197.1:0-12322 GCA_024034495.1 Camelina laxa | reverse complement strand
ACTGCATACGTGAACGATCATAATAATTCACGAGAACAACAGTTACAAACCCATATAAACAGTCAAAGAAGAATATAGAGTTACATTAACAAAAAAAAAAAAAAAGTTAGAGAGTGAGTGAGAGAGAGAGGTGCAATGCAGAGCTGAGAGGATGTGAAGCTTCTAGGTTTTTGCAAGTCCTTTAGTCGTAGAGTCGAATGGCTCTCAAACTCAAAAGCGTGCCATATGAGTACTTGGAGCAAATATAGAACAAAGCCTTTGCTTCTCCAGCTAAATCCGGTTTACAAGAAGGTCCTGTTTTATCCACAACGGTAAACACATACCGAGTCACATCTGATCTCGAATATATCACCAAACATGGAAGCAAAATCCAATTTCCTCAAGATCCTTACGAGAAAGTCATGGCTTATTTGGGCCAATTCGTTGATGAACAGGTACCAACCTTATATTTCAATTTGCTTATAGTGATTTCTATAAATTATTAGTACTTTTGTGATGAACGTTACGATATTCTTGTAGGTCGGACCAGGAGCGTTCAAGGATGTGATAAAAGCAGAGAAGGGAATAAAGTTGCAATCGAGGAGCTCGAGAACTCCTTACTTTTCTTGAGAAGGAATCACCGGAAAAAGATTTCTTCAGCGGCAAGACGATCGGATTCTTGGACTTGGTCGCAGGGAGTATGATTCCGTTTTGTATAGCTCGAAGTTGGAAGGTATGGGAATTGATATGATTCCGGAAGAAAAAGTTTCCAGAATAAACAGATGGAAAGAATATGAAAGAAAATGAGATCGTGAGGAATGTATTCCTCCTAGAGAGAAACAGATTGAGCACATGAAGAAAGTGCAGAAACGAATCAATCAGCCAATTAATATAAAACAACTATACTCTTCGATCGATAGATAGATGTAACTATTATATGTTCATTTTGTATAATCTCGTTAAATAAAGTTGTATGAACAACGTAATTATTTCTTTACTATATATATATATTTAGTATATTTCTTTTACTAATCCTAAATCATATTAATTAGTTTGGAATTGAATGTTGTATTATTCAGTTTCTTACAATCTTAAAAGTTAGTTTGAATTGGTTTCCAATTTCGACACGCAAAAAGTTGTCTAAACAGTGAAAACTACACGGACATCACATGTGTGCGTGTGGGTGTGGCGTGGGTCTAACCAAGCTCATAAGCCTACTTTATAACCATAGAAAAATCAACCGACACTTTACAATAGTTACTAAAACAATAATTGCTAGACCTACAGCCTAGAGCCTAGACATTTTTGGCGACTGGGAGCATGCTCATAAGTCATAATATATATACACATAACGACCGTTGTGAATTTAACTTATGCCAAATCTCTTAATCAGTATCTCGATGATGAAGAGTACAAAGAAGAAGTGAGAAGAAGACACCAATGAACGTGTTGGTAAACCAATGAAGTACCATCGCTTGTCACTACAAGAACATGTGATTAGCGATTACACATACCACATATGTAATCGCCAAATTAACGACTACATAGTGACGATTTATGACTATTCTGCGACGATATATTAGTCGTGTAAATAGTCACTTTTAAGCGACTAATTAATGAAGTCGTTACGGTAGTCATATTTTAACAACTAATATGCGACTATATGTTTATGGAATTATATAGTCGCAACTTAGTCGCTAAATTAACGACTACAGTACGATGACAACGTCAAATAGTCACTAAACATTGGCGATACTTTTGCGATCTCAGTCGGCGTCATAAGTAGTCGTTAAAGCAGTCGTAAATGGTTAGCGGACTGTTCGGCGATCTTGCGGCGAGTCATTACATAGCATCATGTAGTTGCCACAATAGATTCACAAAAAACAGTTAAACAAACGTTTTTCCATGCTGGGGTTGGTGTACCAACTTTTATGATGTAGTCGCCTATTAGTCACCTATTAGTCACCTAGGAAAGTCTATAAAAAGAAGTTGCACTCATTTGTTCTCTTCACTCCGAACTCACTTTCCTCTTCTTAAAAAAAATTCTAAATCAAAAAAAAAAAAGTTTGCTTTATATAATTTTTATATTTTCTCTCAAAAAAAAATATATATATATATAATTATAATGGCGGGATATTACAATTATGGTGGAATGGCGTAATTATCGGGAATGGATGTACAAGAGGTTCGATGAAGTGACGGGAATATTTCATCTGAATTTGAAGTGGGGGTGGCCAATTCTTAACGTTTGCAGTAGCCAAGAAACAGTTCAGAATAATGGGGGTAAGTTTCTCTGTCGAGTAGTGTTTGCAAAAAACAATAGATGTCTCTCGGGTAGAAGAATTATGAGTCATCTGTTTAGTAATGGATTTATGCCAGATTATTATGTTTGGTATAACACGGGGAAGAAATTAATTTGGATATAGAAGTAGTTACACTGATAGGACGTATGATGGGAGTCATGAAGAAATGGTAATGTAGTAGAAGCTCCAATGGGATATGGTGAATGATGCATTTGTATAATGTGGGTTTAGATGATATTATCATCAAAATGAGAGTTATTGAGAACGTGGAGAACGGTACAAAATCATTCCAGAAATTTTACGACTTGTTAGATAGTGCAAAAACTCTTTATATGATGGTTGTCGTGAAGGTCACTCGCAATTGTCATTGGCTGCTCGAGTCATGCAAAATAAGGCGGAGTATAATATGAGTGAAAAGTTAGTAGATTCGGTTTGCGGAATTTTGACGGATTATTTACCAGAAGGCAACCAGTCTACCGGTTCACATTACGAGACAGAGAAATTGATGCGTAATTTGGCCTTCCATATTATACAATTGATGTTTGTATTAACAATTGTATGATTTATTGGAAAGAAGACGAAAGGAAGAGACATGTCTTTTTGTGGTTCACCAAGATGGAAGCTAAGGAGGACCGACGGAGAACAAGAGTACCATATAGTCGTATGTGGTATCTACCTATTGCTGATTGGTTTGAAGAGAATGTATCAGCCAAAAACTGCAGCCGGCAATGAGATGGCATGCAGAGCACCAATCAAAGAGGGAGAAATGAATCATCCTTCTGATGCGCAGAGTGGAGATATATTCAAGAGCTTAACCCCGGTTTGCGGAAGAACCCGTAACGGTACCTTGGATTATGTACCGATGGGTTCAATCCATTTGCATGTCTCGTAATCATTCACTGTGGCCTGTGATCTTGACTCCATAAATTTACCCCCTGGATGTGCATGAATACGAGAGTATTGTTTCTTACAATTCTGAATTCTGGCCAAATCATCCGCGAGCTAGCCTCGATATCTTCTCAACCTCTTATTTTCAGAGAGAGACTATCAGTGCGCACATGCATATGTTTTACGGAATTGTGACTATTTTCAACCAATTGAGAGGTATATAATATAGACTCGCAAATATTATACTCCACAAATATTTCTCATATATATTAAATATATTAAATTTTCTTAGTATGTTCGAGGATTTTCTTTCTACCAAAATCCTGAATTAACCGAAAAAGAACTGTCCACAAAAAGAGCTGAAGAATATCATGTGTGGGTGAAAGATTATGTAAGTATACTCGAACCCATGTAACCGACTCTGATTATGCATTTATTTAATTATATCATTGATATATAATATTTATATGTATACGCAGGTTACATACTGGAACGCCACAAATCCATTTCCTACTTGGGTCAAGAGATAGTGCATGGACCTTTACACAAGATCAAAACTTGGCCAATATACTTTACAAGAGGCTATGTGTTTCATACGCAGAATCACGGCGCTGGACGGAAGACATGTAACTATGGTGTATGGTTAAAGGTGAAAATTACACTGATGCATCTGATGGTGCAGATTTCTATGGGAACTTAACTGATATCATAGAACTTGAGTACGAAGGGATGACCAATTTGAGAATCACACTTTTTAAGTGTAAGTGGTATGATCCTGTCATTGGTAGAGGGACTCGGAAAAGCAATAGTGGCGTTGTTGACGTGAACTCTTCGAGAAAATACAAAAATATGAGCCATTCATTTTAGGTACGTAAGACTCAATATAATTTATATATAAGTTTATTTAATGTAGTATCCATACTAAATTGCGATTTTGTGCAAAAAGCATCTCAAGCGGATCAAGTTTGCTATATTCCGTATCCATACACAAAGAAACCAAAGCGAGAGTGGCTTAGTGTTCTGAAAGTAAATCCGAGGGAAACATTTCAGGAGAATATGAAAACAATGAACCGACTCTGTTGCAAACAGAAAATGATGATGCTGTATTGATGACTACAGTTGAAGATCTCATAGTCGACAATTTGGTAGCAGATGCTAATCCAATAAACCTTGATTACGATGTTGGAGATGCGGATCCAGAAGATGAATTCCTGTGTAATTTATCGTCTTCTGATGATGATGAACAAGAAGACGAAGAACAATAATTATTTGGCAAAATTACTATGTATTTGTTTTTTATTTTTTGTCTTTTTACTGTGTAATATTTGTGTATTATTGTGTAATATTATTGTGTAATTTTATTATATAATATTATTGTGTAATATTATTGTTGTATATTTGTGTATAAATTTGGTTATATAACTTGTAATAAAATTTTAAATTTGGTTAATTAAAATTGTAATTAATTTAATTTGGTTAATTAAAATTGTAATTAACATTTGGTTAATTAAAATTTAATTAAAATTAATTAGTGTTTTCTAAATAAATTTGGTTAACTAAATTTGGGCCTAATTTGGTTAACTAAATTGGTTAAAATTGGGCCTAATTAACTTGGGCCTAACCTAATCCACCAACGAAAACCTTCGACTCCATTATCTTCTTCCTTCTCAAAAATCCTTCGACTCCTCTCAAAAACTCCCAAATCTTAACCCTAATCACATCTTCTTCCTCTCAATTCCCCCAAATCTGTAACCCTAATCCTTCTCTTCTCCCTCTCGATCCCCCAATCTAAAACACTAATCCTTCTCTTCCTCTCGATCCCCAAATCTAAACCCTAATCCATCATCTCTCAAACGATGCCTAATCGAGGAGGAAGGAAGAGGAAACCTGCTGCTCCTAACGTTTCTCAGAGAGTCGGAGCCTCAACAGCAAATAAACGGCCGCACACTCTACCCGCACAGTACAACTTCACGCCGGCGGTCCAATCTCCTCCTGTTGCAGACGCCTGAAGTACAACGACAGTCATCGGCGGCCCAGATCCGGAACTATCCTCCGCCTCAACAACTTTTTCAGAACTCCTACACTCACCCACCGCAGCCTACAGTGAACCCGACCCTTCTCAAGAAGTCCACTACAATCCGTCGCATCCTCTGTCTCAACAGATTTTTCAGAACTCCTACACTCACCCACCGCCGACTACAGTGAACCCTCCGCCTACTCTAGTTGACCCTCCTCCTTCTCCAGCTGAGGTCTCTCAGACTCGCAGTCATCGTTCGCATCCTTCGTCTCAAGGCAACAATTTCCAAGCTGATTATCCTCCGGTGTTGCCGGAACTCCAGGAGGACACATTGCGGGCTCTAAATGCACTGCTTCTAGTGCCAAACAGACATGAGTTCACCACCGTCCTCTCTCCCATTCCCTACCAAAGACCGAATGGTACTTACAAACTCTTTGAATAATGGTTTTGTTTTTTTTTAGGTCTTGGTTTTGGTCTCTGATGCGATTACAAACTCTTTGAATAATGGTTTTGGTTTTGTTTAGGTCTTGCTTAGGTCTCATTGTTTGGTCTCGATTGGTCTTGGTTATGAAGTGTTTGGTCTCTGATGCGATTACAAACTCTGAATAATGGTTTTGGTTTTGTTTAGGTCTTGCTTAGGTCTCATTGTTTGGTCTCGATGGTCTTGGTTATGAAGTGTTTGATCTCTGATGCGATTACAAACTCTTTGAATAATGGTTTTGGTTTTGTTTAGGTCTTGCTTAGGTCTCATTGTTTGGTCTCGATTGGTCTTGGTTATGAAGTGTTTGGTCTCTGATGCGATTACAAACTCTTTGAATAATGGTTTTGGTTTTGTTTAGGTCTTGCTTAGGTCTCATTGTTTGGTCTCGATTGGTCTTGGTTATAAGTGTTTGGTCTCGATGCGATTACAACTCTTTGAATAATGGTTTTGGTTTTGTTTAGGTTTGCTTAGGTCTCATTGTTTGGCCTCTGATGCGATTACAAACTCTTTGAAGCTATGGTGTATCGTTTCTTAGACTTAGCATTAAGTCTTCTTAGTTTAGTGATATCATCATGATGGTTATCATTTCTTAGACTTATCGATTTGTTATTTTGAGTGTCTCTGATGGTTGACTTTCGTTTTATTGTTTCATGTGTATGGAGGTTTGATCGTGACCCTGGATCTAAGCTTGTTCGGAAGATTACTAAAATTCTTTTAAACAAATTCGAAGGTCCTTTCTACAGCTGGACATGTGTTCCTCGGGATAAACAGGAAAGATACTTCATTGAGTTTGCGGTTAAGTGTTCTGTCCTCTAGCCTTATTTATATATATATATATATAGCTTTAAGCTTCCTATACTGCTTTACTCTTCATATATTGTTTTATTTACTTGTGCTTCTTTTCAC
Organism: Camelina laxa; assembly: GCA_024034495.1. Taxonomy (NCBI): domain Eukaryota; kingdom Viridiplantae; phylum Streptophyta; class Magnoliopsida; order Brassicales; family Brassicaceae; genus Camelina; species Camelina laxa. Next base: position 5,748 of record JALLKC010000197.1, on the reverse strand, counting down.
TCACATTAGCTATTTTCTTTTTGTTTTTTGTAGAAAACCCACACTTGGGATCCTTTGATAACTGGGACTGTTCAAGCTCACTTCGAGACCATCTGTCAAAATCGGCTCAAAGACATGGTTAGCACCGTGAGAACTACTAGACGCCAACCTAAATGGATTGGAACTACTCTATGGACAACAATGACAGAATTCTGGACACTGAAGAAGCACAACAAAGGAGCAAAACATATTCTGATGCCCGTATGTCTGACCGTAATGGCTTTGGTCCTCATGTCCACCTCTCGGACCAAAGTCGTATAGACAGCTTCAAACGAAATGGTGAGCCAATTCTGTTGTTACACATTCGCCACTTTTATTTTTGACCTAGCTGTTACATTAAAAATTTACTTTTCTGTTTCTTAACATTACAGGAAGAGGAATTGGGAAGAGAAGTACGTATTGGTGAGGTTTTCATCAAGGCACATACAAAGCCTGATGGGACATTTGTTGATCGGAAGGCAGAGAAGATAGCAGAAACATATGAGAAGAATGTGCAAGAGAGGTTGTCTCAGCTCGAGGAAGATCCTTCTGCCATATCAGATGGGGAGTCACGGCCCCGAGAGCTAACAACTGAAGAATATACAGAAATCTTTCTTCAGGTTACGTTTTATTTTAACAATACACACGTGTTATCTTGGAGTTTAATTTGACATCCTCTAATATCTTATTTTCTCTTACTTTGCAGTCCACTGAGAAGGAGATCAAGAGGAAAACCTTTTGGAGTTGGAAGCCTCCTTGACTGCATTGTCAATGGCAAGGGGAAGCAAGCAGGAGACACTATAGCCTTTGTGGCTATGCAAGAACAGTTGCAGGAAGCTCAACGGAAGATAGAGGAGCAGGCTGCTAATATGTTGAGGCATGATGCAGAAATGTTGAAGCGTGATGCACAAATTGCTCAACAATCCGAAATTATTGCTGGGCAGAAGGAGAAGATTGACGAGTTGGACTTGGTGGGGAAGTTTGTGCGGCAATGTGATCCACGGTTCAAGGAGTTCTTGACAGCCCATTCAGCTAAAGAGACAACCAGACAGAGCCTCTTCAAGAAGAAGATCCAACTTCAACTCCATAGGTTACTCTAGTTGTTACATGTCTCTAAGTAACTCTTTTTTTGATGAACTCAATAGCTATGTGTTGTACTTTTGTGTTTTGAAACTATGATAACTTTTAAGTACAAAATGGCATAAATATTATGTGTTTTTTAGGTTTCCAATTTAGAATCATTTTTTGGTTTGGTTGACAGGGATAAAAAGAAAAAAGAGAAATTAAAATGTTCTATATCCAGTTTCAAAAAAAATTAGTGGCCAAATAGTCATCAAATTTTAACAATATGGCTAAAAACTAAAGTGACTATATAGCGACTACTCTATATATTAGTCACTATATAGTCACAAAACTTATACGACTATTACCGACCAAGTTTTCTTAATCACAGAATAGTCGCAACCTAGTCACTAAAATAACGACTACATAATGACTACTATGAACATAGTCGTAATTTAGTCGCAACAGAGTCACTACATTTACGACTAAATGATGACTACTATGTGACAACATGTATATAGTCGTCTATTAGTCGCAAAATTGCGACTAAATATACGACTACATCAAATAGCGACTATCGATTAACGACAGTATGAAATAGTCGCTAATTAGTCGTAAATCTTGATTTGGCGACTATTAAGTAACTAATAGTGTAGTCGCAAAATGCGTGTTTTCTTGTAGTGGTGACATTTCTTTGTTTCCGGCAGCTTCTTATATATAGGTCAAAAAACTGCGTTGACGGACGTGCCACGTCAATGGCTTCTCTTTCAAGCCTATGATTAAAGCTGGCGTACGTTGATTGTTCATTTGTTCGTTTTGGTTTGTGTCTATGCATGTTCTTTGTTTACTGAGTATTTATTTTCAAATAAACTCGCAATCCTAGCGTCTTAATTAAGAACACCGGCCTGTTATTGTTGAATGAAAATGAAAGTGAGAGAATTCATTTTTTTCGTTTGAAGGCATGCACTTTTATACCGCGCGGTTGCTCGCTATATCAACTATAGTTGAATAAATGAATGTGTTTCATGTCAAACAAAACTAAAGAAAGGAGAGCCATCCGTTTACGTTTGATAATTTTATGGAAAGTAATTTATAAGAAGATGTAAATGTTTATATCTTATAATAATTTTTTTTTTTTTTTTTAAATTCTCATGTAAACATAAATACAACTTACAAATTGTGTGTGTTTCTTTTTAATTTGTGAAAAGGTTTTAAAAAATGAAACATAAGACCTTTGTATTTCTTGTCTACAAGCAACACCTTTTGTTAGTAGAAACACCACCAAACGTACTATAACATTATTACAAGAAAGGTCGTGTTATTCAAACATTTTATAAACAATATGGAATAAACCTAAACTAGAAACAAGCTAAGTATAAAGAAGCCTAATATCTTTCATAACTCTCCAAAATATATTTATAGGGTCATAACTCCATATTATTTCTTTTATTTTACAAGTTTATTTGTAATATTTTTTTTTGAGTTTTTTGAAAAATGTTAATGTTACCAATTATTTTTTTGTTTTTTTTTTTTGTCACCAAATGTTACCAATTATGATAGTACGAGTACGATTTTAACACACCCGACCGGAAATTTGTCAAGATGTGCATAGTGGATATGGAGCTGTCAAAATCCATGATCTGGAATTATTTTGCTTCTTAAACATGTGATCTTCGTTAAGAAACTATTAGCCAGGAAAACTATCACGTAATACGTTGTGGTCCAACAGTCGTCAATGTGTATATATTTGCCGCAAAATCAGCGAAGAGTACGTAGATGGAGGAAATGGCTAAACCTAGTACAACTCGTATTATAATAACAGTTTAAGTGGAGATGTGATAAAAATAAATAAATATCAAATAATAACTATTTTTATTGTTTGTGTTGTTTATTCGATGAAAACAACAAAATGATAAAACACAAATTAAGACTACCACAAATTAATCTAACAGATAAAACGATTTAAGATTTTTTTTTTTTTTTTTTTTGCAGTAAACGCAAATTACGCATTAAACATAATTTAGCGTATTAGTAATTATATTACGTTCGTGCTCTTGAACTAGATTAGAGTAAGACCAACATTTCTTGAATGGACTGAACTAAAAAAGATAATCCGATGAAATGTTTAAAACATTTCTTAATTATGCCCTTTCTTAAGTATCGGACCGGTGTTAAACATTTGGCATTGGTCCTAAACTCCTAATAAATATAGTTAGTAGTTTCACTCGGCTTTAGGGATGCCATGCCTGGATGGCAAGAGTTAAAAGAGCTAGAAATACGACCCCATCTCCTCCTATCAAAAATATCTAACGTGAACGTTACAGAAACGTTCTAAAGTCAAAAATCTATCGCCTTCTAGAATCTTCGCATTTACATCTCATAGCCCACCAGAAAACGGCAAACTTTGTCGTCGTTTTACCACAAGATCATTAAAACCCTAAGCCTATAAATCTAAGCTAAAAGCACCGATAAGTCGTCAAAGCCAAAACAAAAAAAACATTGCTAAGAAGGCAGAAAGCACATAAACAGAGCGAGAGAGAGACCTAATGGCGGAGACAGAAGAAGTGAAGCTTTTGGGGATATGGCGAGCCCTTTTAGCCGGCGGATCGAGATGGCTCTCAAACTAAGGGCATAAAGTACGATTACGTGGAAGAGAAGCTGGAGAACAAAAGCTCTTTGCTTCTTGCTCTTAACCCTATCCACAAGAAGGTACCTGTTCTTGTTCACAATGGTAAACCATTCTCGAGTCTCTAGATTCTTGAGTACATCGACGAGACTTGGCCTCACAATCCAATTCTCCCTCAAGATCCTTACGAAGATCCAAAGCTCGGTTCTTTGCTAAGCTCATCGATGAACAGGTAACTATATGTACACACACTCTCTCACTAACTCCGGTTTTGTAATTAAATTGATAATATTAGCGAGTTTAAAGTCGAGGTCAAATGATAACAATGGTAATACTTTAATCAGTTGACATCCAAAAATACAATATTTATTAGAATTAGAGACTAAAAACTATTGTTGTTGTTTCTCTGACAAATTGTAGATTATAAATGTGGGTTTGTATCAATGGCAAAAGCGGATGAAAAGGAAGAGAAGTGTTGCCGAGCAGGCAAGAGAACTGATTATGTATCTTGAGAAAGAACTTGTCGGAAAAGATTACTTCGGCGGCAAGAATGTCGGATTCTTGGATTTAGTCGCCGGAAGTATGATCCCGTTTTGTTTGGAGAGAGGTTGGGAAGAATAGGATTGGAAGTGATTACAGAGGAGAAGTTTCCAGAGTACAAGAGATGGGTGAAGAATCTGGAGAGGTTGAGATTGTTAGAGATTGTATTCCTCCAAGAAGAAAACATGTTGAGCACATGAACTACATGGCAGAGAGAGTAAGATCTTCTAATTCAAGGGAACAAATCATCTTCTTAAGTTTTTTGATCAGTCCGATGTTGTAATATAAGTCTTTGATTAATTATCACATGTTCAATGTTTGTAAGATGATATGGGGCAATAATATGGGCCAATAAGACAATCATTGTTGTCATTGTCCTGTTATTATATATATGTGGTTGAGACTTGAGAGGGTGAAGATTGATCAACCTTATCTTTTCTAGCTAATAATTAGAAAAGTTTGGTCCATGTCCATAATATGACAGATTGCGACAACTGAATAAGAGAATTCAAAACGAATGAATAGAGGAAGTAAAAAAGCAACAACAAAATCAGGTTTGGTTGGGAGTGCACCTAACATCCTTACGTATTGCACTTCCAATAGGTTAACCCTCAAGGCTATATAATTACTTTCCATATTATTGCCCCATCTTATTTTGATGAGGGAAATTTTTTATCATCCTCTCTAAGTACGTAATCTACACTACAAGACAGTACCTCTAAAGATATGAAAGACTTGGTCACTTCTGCCAGAATATGACAAAAATATATGTGGATTTGCGACTATCCTATATCGTAACATTTCCATCACGAAATTTTTAATAGAAGTAAAAACTATTTGAGTGATACTGCATGAGAATATAAAACAGGTTTTGCGTGGTCAAACTAAATTATATTGAACACAAACCAATAGTGTGAACAAATTTATTTCGGCATCTTTAAATTTATTATTCTGTGCTTTACAAGAAATAAATATAATATATTAGCACATTTGTTATTATTATTGTATGCCTTTAATAATATACTCTAATAAACTTGTAATAGTTTTAATTTAAATATTTTGACTCATATGTAAGAAGATGCATTTTAGATTGTTGATGTTAGGAGGAATGCATTTTAGACTGTTGATACTTTTTTATTTTTGTCAAAAAAAAAAAAAAAAAAAGCTGTGATACTTTTCCATCCCCAAAAATTAATAATATCAGTCTTCACGGACACGTAGAAAAGCGATATCAAATTTTAAAACCAACTTTTTTTTTGTCATAGATATAGGTACACTAGTATTCCCTTTAAAATAATACATCTATTTTGAAAGGAATAATTTTATTAGTTTAAGGTGATATATTCCCTAAATAAAATACAATTTCTCAAAATTAGAAGGAAAAAATTTACAATACTTATTTCTTTTAATAAGAAATTTAAGAATCTACCCACAGCCCTCTTTTATATTTAATATTAATTTTATTAATAAGAACTGTTGTAATCTACCAACACTGAGTTATG
>JALLKC010000196.1:0-18432 GCA_024034495.1 Camelina laxa | reverse complement strand
ATGAACTCATTGGTTAAACTTATTTCAGGACTTGGTCTTGGTCTTCTGTACCGTCATGCAGTGCTTCACGATTGGCTTAGGCATACTGATGGAAAGCTTAGCTTTCTTGGATTTGTGAAATTGCTACATGGTGTGTCTAGCCGTCCGATAAAGCTCATTAGATTGGTTTTTGAAACTTCGAATGATATGTATGAAATTTTCTGAGATCACTTCTTCCTAGGAGCTTTTCTTAGAGAACGTTCCTATATAATATGTGGCTTTTTTGACTTTTGTTATGAAAGCTGAGAAAAAATATTTTAGAAAAGGTGTAGCAAAACGATAAGTGTGTGTGTTAGGTAACGGTTTGTAGAGAAAATGATGATTCCTATATTTTTCCAAAGTTAGTAACTTATGAACGATTGATGATGGTTCTCTCTTTGACCACTTCTTCAATGGATTTTGGTTTTTGATACCAATCTTATTTTCCAAAAAATTTCTCTATTAAATCAATTGTTCCCGGAAAATCATAACAATGAGAAGAAACTTTGTAAAACATTTTATTGTCCTTAAAACTTAAACAATACTTCTTTCCAATTAAACTTTAATTACGTTTTAAATCGTAAAATCATGTTATTTTTTGCGATTAGAATAAACATAGAAATGTCAAATCTCTCAAAACCAAAATTAATCTGGAAAAATTTCTAGTTGAATTTTTCACAATAACTTTTGGCTCAACTCCTAAAAAACAATTTAAAAAAAAACACACAATAAGAAATGAAAAATAATTGTGATGCATAACTAGATGATTGTATAATAAGACTGTCTGATTAGTCTAAAGTCTAAGCAAATATGAGATGGCAAGAGAGAAAATTATATAAAATCGACAAGTAAATTGGTTCTTTTACCTAAACGGATTGTTAAGTTGTGAATTGTGATCTTCACTTAATAATTTATTTTGCTGTCTGACTCTAATTTAAACAACTTTTTATGTAAAAAAATAAAAAATAGCAATGAAAACCATGAGAAGACTTAAAAGAGTCCTAATAATGGAACATGATTCTATCTGTACATATATAATAACATTTTGTAGCAATCGAATTACAAGAATTGACACAACAATTTTATGGGATATTTCTCATAAAGGCCTTTTAGAGCCTTTCTTTCTCACACACCTCCTAACCAATGTTGCAGCTGCAGTGACTTGTTCAAGGTTGTGATTACCTTTCATCTTGGTATCAATCACCTCAACCAATTTGCTATCTTTAATAGTAAGAGTAAAATTCCTCGTTAAACACATGTTTTGGTGAGTAATCGTCTTCTCTCATTTGATGAGCTCTATCAACACAACACCAATTTTATAGACATACTTCTTCAACAAATGTAGAATTGGAAGTTTGTCCAAAAAAAAAAAATGTAGAATTGAAAAATAGCATAATAAGGACATAAACATGACCAGCCGAATAATTTTTTCTCCACTAAAAGTTTGAAGCAAGTGGAAAGAATTAACAAAACTAAAATTCATCTTAGGACAAGATATTTTCCCTAGAGAGACTAAACTAATGCAAAAAAAACAAATGTTATAGACAAAACTAATTTTAATGCAATATTAATGCAAAACTAAAATCCATCAAACATATTTACTCTTATTGCCTCTGATATAGAGTTTAATGTTATAGCTTATATATATGGATGGACTGGAAACAATTTTTGTACAGTTTATTTTGTAATTGAGTTACAAAAAATAATGTGTACGCTTTGTTGTTTGTATTTTTTTTTCCTCATTATTATAATATTTGTAACTAAAAACTCACGTGGTGATGTGTAGGTGAAATGAATATGGTAAACATACAATATTTTATAAATAATATATATTGAAATATAATTAGTTATTTAAAAATACATTTAATTATAATTAGTATAAATATTGTGACTAAGATATGTTAATTGTAAACTAGAAATCACACAACACACTAATATAGAATTATAAGAAATATTGGTCACCTTTGCATCCACCCATAATATATGGTTGCCGGTGTAACTAGCAGAGCAAGAATTTGCTAGATATTCAATTTCAGAATCTTTGAGATTTTGACACTTGTAACGGTTTTTCTCAGGACACCTAAAAAAGAAGATACATTGGCGGTGTGCACTAACCATCTAAGTTGAACCGTCGAAGTGTATTTCACTAAAAAGAATCCTCCGACTGATATATCATCATTAATGCCCTCAATGCTTATGCCAATGACATGTTCTATTCTCTCATGAGTGTCTACCCAACACCATGTCATAACTACTAATTGTTTTTCATGTCAAACTAATTTAAATATTTAAAATTTATAAAATTAAAATATACAAATGTATACTAAAATCTTCATCAAGTAATTAAAAATCATTCTTATAAGCTCATTTTGCTAACAATTTGTGTGTTCACTTATAATTATATGCACTAAAATTTACAAAGTAAAACATAAATAAAATATAAGCTAAAAATAATTCAAACATAAGTCAAACTTTTTTCTTTGTCAAACAAACATAAGTAAAATTATACTAGTACAAGAGAAAGGAAAGTAAAATGAAAAGAAGTCTACTGATATCATATTTTGTTCGGTGTATAGTTGCATCTCTATAGGAACTTTTTTGAATTTTATAGCCACAAATCGATCATATATTTAAAAGAAAAACTTCAATTTCTTTTTATTGAGTCATTTGGCATTTATAAATCACAAAATAAAAAAACACAAAAATATTGTATCACTCTAGTCTCTAGATATATATACAAACAGCCATTACAATATATAGAGTGTATAGTCATCGCAAGAAGTCAAGAGAAGGAAGATTCCACGTTGATATATTATACGCAGCAACGAATGTAACTATCTACCATTTGTTTAGGCTTTAGACTAATCAACAGCTTTATTATATAATCAATTATCTAGTTATGCATCACAGACTTTTTTCGTTTCTTATAGTTGTAAAATGTAGTATTAACCAACAAAGTAATTGCTGTTTTTACAAATTGAGTCCGCAGAGTTTTTGTGAAAGAATCGAAGTTTTGAACAATTTACGAAGAATAATACGTAGAAGGAAAAAAAAAAACAAGAAGAATTAATGATGAGTACATCTGGATCATATGTAGCTACGATCCGCTAGGGAATATCCCTGGTCGACGTCCCTATTGATGTTTGCCATAACCAAAAGCTATGCATGTTTTAGTAATGAAAATGTTTGTAAGTTATGTGATTGTTTTTGATACATGCATGTTGCCTGATTGCGTTTTGAAAAATGTATACAGTTAAGCGAGTAAGAAGTACACATACAAATTTGCCTCAGCGACAGTTGATAGATGTGATTACACACCTAAGGCAACCTTTAAGGCTAACACAAGAGAAATTAAGAAATTTACAAAGCAACGTACGTACGACATTAGTTTTTGACATCAATAGAAGAAAGTTTTAATTTATAAACAAACAAATTTGTTGTCTACGGCCATAAACGAGAACAAATAAGTGTTGTAGCTTTCATCGACTAGTAATCATCGCAAGAACATTTATTTGATAGTATCGGCACATAGAATCCGGTATCCAGATAATTTTTGGATCTCGGACCGGATTAGTTAATAACCAGAAATATCCGGTTTGGGATTCAATTTATGTTTGGTTGACCCGGTTTGGGATTCAATTTGTCTCTCGCTCTCGCTCTCTCTCGAGTTTTATTTTCTTCACATTGGTGTAAGCTAAAAGAAGTTTTGAGATTGATGGTAGAAAAGTTTATTGGTGGTGATGTTAGGAATGAGATATACTCTATTCCATATTTAGCTTATCTTGTTAATATTCGATTGTATGCAATCCCTCTGATTAAGGGAATCACCTCAATCTCTGTAATCTCCTCTACTATAAGTAGAGCTGTACATCTTTGTTAATAAGCAAGGGAAACATATTCACTTACATGGTATCAGAGCTAAAGATCTGATCCAATTTCCTTCAATTTTCTCTTCTCCGTCTCTGTTTCTTCTTTCTTCTCTAAATGGCTGCTGCCGACAATAACATCGAAAGATGTTTTGGTGTGACCAACATCAAACATCACATTCCGCTCATTCTTGATCTTGAAGACCACAATTACGATGCCTGGAGAGAGTTATTCCAAACTCACTGCATGACGTTTGACGTCTCTGGCCACATCGATGGTACTCTTCTTCCCACCGGCGCTGCTGACACTGCATGGTACAAACGCGACGGCCTTGTCAAACTCTGGATCTATGGCACTCTTGCCCCTCCTCTGTTTCGCTCGTCCTTTAAAACTGGCGGATCTGCTCGTGACATTTGGCTTCGCGTGGAGAATCAGTTCCGCAACAATAAGGAGGCCCGTGCTATCCAGCTTGACAATGAGTTACGCACAATAGAGATCGGCGATCTGTCCATTCGTAACTATTGCCAGAAGATCAAGTCCGTTGCTGATCTCCTCGCCAACGTCGATGCTGCTGTCAATGAACGAACCTTGGTGATGTATCTCCTCAATGGTTTGAACGACAAATTTGATAACATTCTCAATGTTATCAAACACAAAGACCCTTTCCCCTCCTTCGATGTTGCCAAGTCCATGCTTGAACTCGAGGAGAATCGCCTCAAGAAAGTACCTCGTTCGTCTGCTGCTCACAATGACCACTCCTCCTCTTCCACGGCTCTCACCGTCACCACATCTCCTCAACACTCTGTCTCCAATCGCGGGCGGTTCAACAACCACAACAACAACAGTAACAACAGGGGCAAACGGTTTAACAACCGTGGCAGAGGTGGTCGTGGTAACAACACCGGCTCTCCTCGTCCATCGTGGGGCTCTCAATGGGGTTCACAACCCTATTGGCCATCTCCTCCACCTTACTGGCCTCAGTACCCTCCCTGGACTCAGCCGCCTCAAGGTCGTTTCCCCCAGTCTGCGTCACCTTCGCACCCGCATCCTCCTCAAGCCAACTTTGTGGAATTTCAGCAGCCGATGCAGTCCTACGTAACAGAGTCTCTCAATGACCCTTCTGCCTCTGATTGGTTCATGGACACTGGTGCCACCGCCCATCTCACACCCACTGCAGGTATCCTCAACTCTTCTCTTAATACTAGTACCGCTAATTCTGTAATTGTTGGTAACGGTTCGTCCATCCCAATCACTTCCTCTGGTAACTCCACTCTTCACACCAAAACCAAACCTCTTTTTCTCAAAAATGTTCTTGTAGCACCCCAAATTGTCAAAAACCTCATCTCTGTTCGCCAGTTTACGAAAGATAATTGGTGCTCTGTTGATTTTGACCCTTTTGGTTTCACTGTGAAGGATCTTCCAACTCGGACACCGCTGCTCCGCTGTGAAAGCTCCGGTGATCTCTATTCTTTACCAGCTTCTTTCAATAAGACACCGAACTCTTCTCCAACAGCTCTTCTGGCTTCAACCCCCGAGCTCTGGCATAAGAGACTCGGCCATGTTCACAATTCTTCCCTTGCTTCTATTTTTCATTCAAATCCTTCTCTTAGTACTAAAGGACAAGGTCCTCTTTCTTGTGAACCCTGTATTTTGGGAAAATCAATAAAACAACCTTTCTTTCCTTCTCATACTCAAGCTCATAAGCCTTTTGAAATTATTCACTCTGACTTGTGGACATCTCCATTACCGAGCATAAGTGGCATTCCGATACTATTGTCCTGTTTTGATCACTACTCTCACTACTTATGGGTCTATCCTCTTCGACGCAAAAGTGAAGTTTTTCTCCAAATTTCTTTCATTTCACTGCATACTATCGAGAATCAGTTCATACCAAAATACAAACATTCCAATGTGACAATGGTGGTGAGTACAACAATGCTCAGTTTCTGAGCTATTTTGCCACTCATGGAATCAATGTTCGTTTTTCATGTCCTCATACCTCTCAACAAATGGGAAGTCTGAACGGATGATTCGAACCATCAATAATGCCATTCGAACTCTCTTGTTCCAAGCTCGCTTAAGCACCTTGCTACTGGGTTGAAGCCTTACATGTTGCTGTTCATGTTCTCACATCACCCAATCCAAATCTGTCCAAAACCAAATCCTTATACTCTTCTGTTTCAAAAGAAACCTTCCTATGACCACTTACGAGTCTTACGGTTGTTTGTGCTTCCCAAACATTAACCACTCGAACCTCGCCAAACTATCACCTCGCTCGCACACCTTGCTCTCTTCTTGGTTATCCAACTCCACATCGCGGGTATAGATGTCTCGATCTTAAAACCAGAAAGATCATCATCTCGCGTCATGTTGTGTTTGATGAGACAAAGTTCCCAGCTGCTGAGCCTGTCACTCTCTGTTTCATACACGTTTCTTGATGACAGTGATGCTACCTCTCCTCAGTTTCAGTTGATTCTTCAAACACCTTTCCCCACTCCATCACAACCTCCACTTACAACTCATGTCCTACGTTCACTCATCCTGTACCTCTACCACGCCACAATATGACCACTCGGTCCAAGGCTGGTATCTCCAAACCAAAACAGGTTCTTTCTCTCCTCACAAACACCAAATCTCCACTGCAAAAGTCCTTACACGCCCTATCTGATCCAAACTGGAACCAGCAATGACAGATGAGGTCGGTGCTATGATTAAGACTAGAACTTGGGATTTGGTACCACGACCCCTAATGTTAACATTGTGCGTTCCATGTGGCTTTTTAAGCATAAATATAATGCAGATGGAGTTCTCAATCGACACAAGGCTCGTTTAGTCGCAAATGGGAAAGTCTCAAGAGGAAGGGCTTGACTACAATGAAACGTTTAGCCCAGTGGTAAAGCCTGCAACCATCCGCACTGTCCTCAAATGTTGGTGTTGCACTTAATTGGCCATTCAACAACTTGATGTCAAAAATGCCTTCCTCCAAGGTGCTCTTCAAGAAACAGTATACATGCATCAACCACCTGGTTTTGTTGACAAGAGTAGACCATCTTATGTTTGTAAACTCAACACGCTATCTATGGCCTGAAACAAGCGCCCCGCGCATGGAACTCTCGCTCTCCAGCTATCTCAAGCTCATGGGTTTTGTACCAAGCCGCGCTGACTCCTCTCTTTTCATCTTTAAACGTGGTCGTGACTGTGCTTACTTACTGCTCTATGTCGATGATATTCTCTTAACAGCTTCGTCCACACTCCTCATTCAAAAGATCATCTCCAAACTGCAAACAGAGTTCCCAATGACTGACATGGGCAAGCTCCATCATTTTCTTGGTGTCAAAGCTGATTTCAATGCCACGGGTCTTTTTCTCAGTCAATCTACCTATGCGCAAGACATTATCACTCGAGCTGGTATGGAAGGTTGCAAACCGCTTGCCACACCGGTTGATCTCCAGTCCAAACTTTCCATTGATGCTGGTGAACCGATTGACAATCCCACTTACTATCGCAGCCTAGCCGGTGCTTTGCAGTACTTGACATTTACGCGACCGGATATATCATACGCTGTCCATCAAGTCTGCCTCTACATGCACCAGCCACGGGCACCTCATCTTCACGCACTCAAACGCATCATTCGGTATTTGCAGGGCACCCTCCACTACGGCCTTCAGATGACACGCGGACGCATTGACACTCTCACCGCCTACTCTGATGCTGACTGGGCCGGTTGTCCTGACACCCGCCGCTCCACCTCTGGTTATTGCGTCTTCCTAGGTCCAAACCTTGTCTCTTGGTCTGCTAAGCGGCAACCGACGCCGTCCCGCTCCAGCACGGAAGCTGAATACAAAGGTGTTGCCAACACCGTCGCCGAACTCACCTGGTTACGTAACTTGTTGCTTGAGATACACAGACCGATATCCTCTGCTTCCATCGTCTACTGCGACAACGTCAGCTCTGTTTACCTCTCCACCATCCCGTCCAGCATCAACGCACAAAACACATTGAACTGGACATACACTTTGTTCGCGATAAGGTGGCCATTGGTGAAGTCAAGGTCTTCCATGTTCCAACCTCTCTACAATATGCTGATATCTTCACCAAAGGACTTCCCACAACCCTCCATCAGGAATTTCGGTCCAGCCTCACCGTTCGACGAGCCGACGCTGCGACTGCGGGGGGTGTTAGGAATGAGATATACTCTATTCCATATTTAGCTTATCTTGTTAATATTCGATTGTATGCAATCCCTCTGATTAAGGGAATCACCTCAATCTCTGTAATCTCTCTACTATAAGTAGAGCTGTACATCTTTGTTAATAAGCAAGGGAAACATATTCACTTACAGTGGAGAGAAGTAGAACCAAGACATATGTTCTTCAGCTTAAGCTGGTTCGTCTCTTAATCTCAACTTTGCTGATTCGTGATTACTCTTGTTTAACTTCTGCCCGTTCAGCTCTTTCTAGAGTTTAGTTTATGCTAATGATCCCTTTGCGAGCACCAGATTCGACATTGATTGTTCTACTTCGTCAATTGAATACCCAAGTCGTTTGATACTTGCTTCGTTTCTATATTCGATTGCATTGTAACACTCAGTATTTATTTTTAAAATTGAGTTTATTATTTGAGTTTTCAGTCTGGTATATGATCGAATATAGAAACGAAATGCTGAGGTACCTTTGAATTGCTTTGCAAAACCGTCAAGTCTCTTAGAACTTATTCAAATAACTTAAATTATAGATGCATCAAGTCATTCTCGTATAATATCACAAACCACAAAAACCCATCCTTTTAATATGCAACTGTTTCCTGATCAATTATGTAATTTTCTCAATTTATGGTCCCAAGCCATTCTGTCCCACAGAAAATAATTCATCCTGCAAAAGAAACAGAAATACCAAGTAGGGCAGTAAGTACAAAGCTTTATTTTCTAGCAACCAAGGTTACTGGTGTTATACTGTATAACTAATACACCTTACATTGTTGGTACTTTGTAGTATTAGAAACCCTTATCTCTTTTCGTATTTTAAACGTCTATATAGATTTAGTATCTGGGACTTTGGCACTATGAAGGTGCTCTGGTTCACTTTTAAAATACATTTTCAGTAATGTGACTTTTAAGGGAGTTTTCATAGCCTGCCTTATATTGTTGCATGTTTGTTAGATATGAAACACACTTTTGTATCTGCAATCTGGCACATTATTGTTATAATTAACTTAAGTGTGGCTTATGTTAGCTTACATTAATATTGTTGTATATAAACTATGATACACTGTACATTAACACTTGATAAGAAATAAACAAGTTTTCTATTATCTTCTTCTTCTCTATTCTCTCTATTGAGTTTGTTACGATCTAGGGAAGAAGAACTTGTTATGGTATCAGAGCTCTCTCTATCCAATCATGAGTGTCTCTTGTTCTGAGTTTATTCTCATTCAATCTCTCGTTTTGATTCTTTCAAGGATTTGTTGTTTCATTCGTCTCGCGATTCTTCAATTCGTGTTCGCGATCTTTTTCTGATTTCTTCTTTCGTTGACCTAATTGGCTTCGATTCTTTGATTCTTTGTTCGATTGTTCCAATTTCTTTGCTAATCTTCAAAATCTTTGATCCAATGGCGTCGGAATCAACTTCGCACTGTTCACAGGATACTCCGGTTCGAGCTACGGATCTCTATGAGAATCCGTATTCTTTACACAGCTCGGATCACTCTGAGCTTCTATTGGTCACCGATCGTCTTGATACAGGAGCTGAGTTTCATTCTTGGAGGAGGTCGGTAAGAGTCGGATTGAACATTCGCAATAAGTTGGGCTTCATGATGGTACGATTCCCCAACCGCCTTCTGATCATCCTTCTTTTGGCTCTTGGTCGAGGTGTAACGATATGGTACTGACTTAGTTGATTAACTCAGTATCCAAGAAAATAGGTCAAAGTTTGTTGTATATTCCAACAGCAGAGGGTGTTTGGAAGAATTTGTTATCTTGTTTTAAACAAGATGATGCACCTCGTGTGTATGAAATTGAGCAACGCCTTAGCACTTTGCAGCAAGGTTCACTTGATGTGAGTTCTTATTATACAGCTTTGGTAACGCTTTGGGAGGAATGTCGCAATTATATTGAATTGCCTGTTTGCACTTATGGTAAGTGTGAGTGTAATGCTGCTTTGTTGTGGGAGAGGTTGCAGCATAGAAGTAGAGTGACGAAGTTCCTTATGAGACTTAATGCTTCGTATGAACAGACCAGAAGACACATCTTGATGCTTAAACCGATTCCAACTATTGAAGAAGCTTATAACATGGTGATTCAGGATGAAAGGCAGAGGACAATGCCATCAACTGTTAAGTTAGAGAATGTGATTTTTCAGACTACTGGGAATCTTGATGGTGCTTTATGTGATCAGAATGCGTTTGTGGCTGCTTATAATACTTACAGGCCAAGGAACAATTCAAACCGCCCTCTGTGTACTTATTGTGGTCAGTTGGGACACACGGTCCAGAAGTGTTTTAAAATTCATGGCTATCCACCAGGGTATAAGCAGAATTCAAATGGCAAAGGTTCTTTTAATCCTCGAGGCCAATTCAATCAATCATCTCAATTTTAGAATTCTCCTGGTGCACGACCACAAAATAAGTCCTATGTTCAGCAGAAGAGTGTGGCGAATATTGCTAATGTATTCACTGAAGTTCCATCATCGGTGTCGTCTGTGTCGATGCCTTATTATCCTCCACCTGCTACAAATGCTATGAGTTTGGATTTCAGTCAGCTTTCACAAGACCAACTTCAATCCCTTATTCGTCAGTTGGCTGTTCATACACGAGCTCCTGAACCTCCTGTTTCAAATATGGTTAATCAGATAATGTCAGTACAACAACCAATGGCAGCAGCTCCGAGTTCTCAGTCATCGAGTTCAATTTATGCTGCAGGTGTCATGGCTAGTCAATCGTCGTCTGGTACTGTTTCCATTCTTTCATCTAATCTTCGTTATGAAAATCAATCTCTTACTTTTCAACATCTTTCTCTTGCCTATCTACAAACTGCATTGCCCAATGATGCTTGGATAATAGACAGTGGAGCCACTGGTCATGTGTGTTGCGATATGTCAAAATTTAAAGAAGTCTTTGTAGTTTTGATATTACAGTTGCATTACCTAATGGTTTGAAGTTACCTATTACGCATACTGGCACTATTCATTTGTCTGATTCTTTGATTTTATATAATGTGTTGCATGTTCCTGCATTTCATTTTAACCTGATTAGTGTTAGTAGTTTACTTCTTGACAACAACTGTTATGCTCATTTCTACCCTGCTTTTTGTTTTCTTCAGGGACTTTTTCAGGGCTCGATGATTGGGAGGAGTGATTTGATTCAGAGTCTATATGTTCTTGATGTTCAGTCCCTCTCCAAATCGGGTGCCTCTGGATTTCAAGTCTCTGAGTCTCATGCATTTATTGGATCCTTGTCAGTTGATGGGAGTCTTTGGCATCAACGCCTTGGTCATCCTTCACCTGCCAAGTTACAAGTCTTATCTGGTAATTCTTCTATTCCCAAGCTTAATGTGTCTAGTAATAGTCATTGTCCTGTCTGTCCGCTAGCAAAACAAAAGCGTCTGTCGTTTTCTTTTCATAATCATCTCTCGTCTAATCCTTTTGACTTAGTTCATTTAGATATCTGGGGTCCGTTTTCAGTGGAGTTTGTTGATGGTTTCAAATACTTTCTTACACTTGTTGATGACTGTAGTCGTGTTACTTGGGTTTATATGCTGAAAAATAAAAGTCAAGTTTCTTCTATATTTCCACTCTTTTTAAAGTATATTTCTACTCAATACAATGCAAAATTAAAGCGATTAGAAGTGATAATGCACCTGAGTTAGCTTTTACAGATTATAAAGAAAATAGTATAATTCACTATTATTCTTGTGCTTACACTCCTCAACAGAATTCTGTTGTGAGCGTAAGCATCAACACTTGCTTAACGTGGCTAGAGCTTTACTTTTCCAATCTAATGTTCCCCTAGCTTATTGGAGTGATTGTATCATGACTGCTGTTTTCTTAATAAATCGAACTCCTTCTCCCTTATTAGATAACAAGACACCTTTTGAGATCATGCTAAATAAAAAACATGATTACTCTTTGCTTAGGATTTTTGGTTGTCTTTGTTATGCTAGTACTCTTCAAAAGGATAGGGATAAGTTTATTCCTAGAGCCTCACCTTGTGTTTTTCTAGGTTATCCATCTGGCTACAAAGGTTATAAAGTTCTTAATCTAGATACAAATGTTACTTCTATTACTCGTAATGTGATTTTTCATGAAAAAGTTTCCCTTTTAAAACTCCACAGTCTGTTATTTCTGATTTCTTTTCTCCTACTGTTCTTCCTTTTCTAGCATCTGATCATTCTAATTCTTTGTTTGTTCCTGATCATACTGCATCCACTTCTCATCCTTCTTCCGCTGTCTCACCGCATGTCACACATTCTAATAATAAGTCTCACAATGATGGTACGCATATAGATAGTTTACATGTTGATAGTCCTCTCTCTGATCATTCAAATTCAGCATTATCGCCTGTCATTACTGAACCTTTACCATCTACTTTTAATCATACACGTAAAACATCTGTGATATCTGATAGGACTGTGAGTTCTTTACCTGTTGATAGACCGAAACGTACGACTAAGGCTCCTAGTTACTTATCTTAGTATCATTGTGCACTTGCCCAAATTTCTCCATCTCTACCACAAATCATACTACTCCATATCCCATCTCTTCATATATTTCCTATGATTATTTTACTTCTGCCTTTTGTGCATCTCTACTCGCTTTTTCGATGGAGACAAAACCGAAGACTTTTAAGCAAGCTATGGCATCTGAGAAATGAACAGGAGCTGTGAATGAAGAACTTTTTGCTATGAAGTTGAATAATACTTTCCGTGTCACAAGTTTGCCTCCAGGAAAAAATGTGGTAGGCTGTAAATGGGTGTTTACCATCAAATACCATTCGGATGGCTCAATAGAGCGTTACAAGGCTCGTCTGGTGGCCAAAGGGTTTACTCAACAAGAAGGTGTCGATTTCAATGAAACATTGTCCCCTGTTGCCAAATTGACGAGTGTTAAGATGATGCTAGAGCTGGCTGCCACGAAGGGTTGGCGGCTTACTCAGATGGATGTATCCAACGCATTTCTGCACAGTGATCTTGATGAGGAGATCTATATGAGTCTCCCACAGGGCTATACTCCAGGTACTAATGAAGTCTTACCACCTAATCATGTTTGTCGCCTTCACAAGTCCATCTATGGCCTTAAACAAGCTTCTAGGCAATGGAATAGACTTTTTACTTCGGTACTTTTAGCTGCTGGTTTCATACAGTCCCATGCGGATACAACTCTGTTTGTGAAGCAAACTAGGACTAGCTACATAGCGGTTTTGGTATATGTGGATGATTTGCTATTGCTACCAATAATGATGAAGATTTGAATGCTCTTAAGGTGGTTCTGGCGAATGCATTCAAGACTAAAGATTTGGGTCCTGTAAGATTTTTTCTGGGTTTGGAGATTGCTAGATCGTCTCGGGGAATTTTTGTCAGTCAACGGAAGTATACTTCGGACTTGTTGACCGACACAGGTTTACTGGCTTATAAGCCTAGAACTGTTCCTATGGATCCTTATGTCAGTCTTACTAAAGATACTGGCACACTTTTGGAGTCTGCAACACCTTACAGGGAGCTGATTGGAAGACTACTTTACTTGACTATAACACGGCCGGATATCACTTTTGCGGTTCACAAGTTGAGTCAGTTTCTAAGTTCTCCGACTGATCTTCACCTCCAAGCGGCTCACATGATCTTGAAGTATCTTAAAGGGAATCCTGGTCTTGGTCTTTTCTACTCAGTAACATCTGACACATGCATAAACGCATTTGCTGATGCCGATTGGGGATCCTGTCTTGATACCAGGAGATCTACTACTGGCTATTGTGTGTTTCTGGGGAGCTCCTTGATCTGTTGGAAGTCCCGAAAGCAAAAGGTGGCTAGTCGCAGCAGCACTGAGGCTGAATATCGCAGTATGGCGGATGCAACGCAGGAGGTCCTTTGGCTACAATATCTCTTGGCTGATTTTCGTGTTCCGGTTACTCATACTGCTAAACTCTTTTGCGATAACAAGGCTACAGTTCATATTGCTACAAATCCAGTGTTTCATGAGCGTACCAAGCATGTAGAGATAGACTGTCATACTGTGCATGACCAGTTGAAGCTTGGTACTCTCAAGGCTATACATGTATCTAGTGAGAACCAGTTGGCCGATATACTGACTAACCACTTCACGCAGGTCCATTTCATTCTCTACTTGGTCGTATTTCGATGTCAAGCCTTCACAGTCCTTCTATTGGGGGCAGACTGTTAGGCTTGAGGGGGGGGGGTATCACACATATACTAGTCTCATAGTGCATGTTAGCACATTATTGTTATAATTAACTTAAGTGTGGCTTATGTTAGCTTACATTAATATTGTTGTATATAAACTACGATACACTGTACATTAACACTTGATGAGAAATAAACAAGTTTTTCTATTATCTTCTTCTTCTCTATTCTCTCTATTGAGTTTGTTACGATCTGGGGAAGAAGAACTTGTTAATGTCTTCCCTAAAACTTGTCTACTTGGATGAGCTGAACAATAAACCCAAATGATAATCACAATGATATCTTATGAAATGTCCACCCAAGCTAGAAGTTGACTCTCCTGTATGATGCACCTAATTCTGTTTCGACTAGGCACAGAAAAGGGAGAGGATTCATAAACCCTCTTTTGGAAAAAGGTGTTGAAAAGGCTGCTGAGGACTTAAAGAAATGTAACCCACCATTCATGTTTTATACTTTTATGTATGTTTCTTGCATGTCCTCTTGCTGTTTGGGAAATCCAAGTTAATTTTGCAATCTTATAAGGCAGATGACCTGAATAATGATTCGATTGCTTCTGGAGATCTATACAAGACATTATTCGTTTCAAGACTTGTAAGTTTTGATTATTTTTGTGTTGAGTAATATGACCGGTGAGTTATGTTCTGCGTAAAGTTTAGCCTGTAGAACTACGAATCAACTGAGCTTATGACTAAAAGGAAGTTTGAATCTATCTTATGGACCAATTAAACGTGTAGGTAATGATGAATATTACCTACATCTATAAAGATTTTTTGGTATGTTGGACTTGAGCTACTATGAATGTGATATGGTACTTAGTAAGCTCTTTCTTTTCTAGCAACCAAGGTTAGTGTTTTTATAGATTTTATACATTGTTGGTAGTTGGAGTCGGCAGTATCATACTCAGGCTTGGTGGTGGACTTGGGATATCATTTTCATTTCTCACTAAACTCGTTAGCCTTGTTGGGACCAATTTTGGTGCTGACAATGCTGTGGCCTTGTCTGCAGTGAGAAAACTCAAGGTTAGGAAAATAGAAAGGGAACGAGAAAGGTCTCTCATGACAGACCAAGAGAGAATATACATCTCAGAGACTGGGACGGAGGAAGCAGAGACAAGACAACAGACATGACCGTGACCACGCTACAAGGGATCATGGAGGGAGAATATTATGAAGGATTAACACGGTAGGTGGCGACCGAAGGCGTGACAGAGAGGGCAAGAGAGAAATTGATATAAAAAAACCGACAAGTAAACTGGTTCTTCCTACCAAAACAGATTGTAAAGTTGTGATCTTCTCTTAATTATTTCTTTTGCTGTCTAACTCAAATTTAAATAAATTTTTGGTACAATGCAAACCATGAGAAGACCTCAAAGAGAGTCCTTCAAATGAACCAAGTTTTTGAAATGGTTTATTTAACTGAAAGACTTCTGTTCTTTTTGGGCTTCTCATCACAATCTGTGTTAAAGTTTTGATTCACCGGAAAAAGTAACAGAGAAGAAAGAAGAGAAGCGAGCTTCAGAGAGCTCTAACAAACTTTCATTATCCAAAATAAAGTGTATATTACAAAGCTTAACCATACTCTCTTAATCTCATCTTCTTATATACTAACACACATTAACCAAACTAATTGAACCAGGGTTAACCGGTTGTGAACCAGTCAATAACCAATCCTCATGTATCCTAATACGCCCCTCTCAAATCTGTAGCTTCAAAGATGTCTGTTTTGGAAGATACAAGCTTGATAATGACATCTTAGAAAGCAATCCAAGGACCTGGATGAAGTGGCTTGGTGAGGATGTCAGCGTGTTGATTCTCCGAAGGAACATGGAAGACTTTGAGAGTACCTGCTTTAATCTGATCTCTAACCGTGTGACAGTCGATCTCTATATGTTTTGTCCTTTCGTGAAAACAGGGTTCATAGCAATATGCAGAGCCGACTTGTTGTCACAGTAGAGTTTAGCTGGTCCTGGAACTGGAAGACGAAGATCCTTAAACAATTGCTGCAACCAAATGAGTTCACATGTCGCCTGAGCCATACTACGGTACTCAGATTCTGTACTACTCCGACTAGTGACTCCTTGCTTCTTGGATCTCCACGAGATAAGCGAGTTACCAAGATATATGCAATAACTAGTAATGGACCGCCTAGTATCTTTACAGTTCCCCCAATCAGCATCACAAAAGGCATTCAAGCTCAAGTCACTATCAACAAAGTACATAAGTCATTGGCCAGGATTAGCTTTAATATACCGTAAAACCTTGTGAGCTGCCTGAAGATGAATGTCCGAAGGTGCCGAAATGAACTGACTCAATTGATAAACGGCAAATGTAATATCAGGCCTGGTGATGGTGAGATAAAGTAGCCGTCCAATGAGTTCCCTATAAGAATGAGGATTAGGCAAAGGAGTTCCCATATTTGTAGTGAGATGAAGACTAGGATCCATAGGTATAGGACTCGGTTTACAACCAAATAAACCTGCATCTTCCAACAAATTCTAGGCATATTTCCTTTGACATACTAAAATGCCTTGAGAAGAACGAGATATCTCCAATCCTAAGAAGAATCTTGTCATACCAAGGTCTTTTATTTTGAATTCTGATTTCAACAAAACCTTCAAGCTCTCAACAGCTTGATTATCATTACTGGCGATCATGATATCGTCCACATAGACCAAAGCAGCGATAAAAGATCCTGGTCTTTCTTTGACAAAGAGAGTATTATCAGCATGGGATTGGATAAAGTTAGCACCCAAGAAGACCGAAGATAATCGTTTATACCACTGCCGAGAGGCTTGTTTCAAACCATAAAGTGATTTTCGAAAACGACATACCGGATTAGGAGGCAAGACAACACCCGGTGGAGGAGTATAACCTTGAGGAAGATTCATATAAATTTCCTCATCCAAGTCGCCATGAAGAAAGGCATTAGACACATCCATCTCTGTCAAACTCCATCCTTGTTTAGCAGCAGCACCAAGAAGAAATTTTACACTTGTTAGTTTAGCCACAGGTGAGAATGTCTCCATATAGTCCAAACCTTCTTGTTGCGTAAAGCCTTGTGCAACTAGCCTCGCTTTGTATCGTTCCACAAAGCCATCAAGATTATACTTAATAGTGAACACCCATTTACAACCAACAACGTTTTTACCTGGAGGCAAAGTCTCAACATCCCAACTATTAGCAAGCTCAAGAGCATGAAACTCCTCACCAGCTGCATTAGTCCACTTTTCTGATCTCATAGCTTGGGCAAAGATTTGGGTTCAGATCGTATGACTTTTACTTTCGATGCATATTGTGTTGAAATCATTTTGAGAAAAGTAGGAAAGACTGTTGAAACATCACTTTTATTACGTAACATATAAACCCAGGTTACACGAGTACAATCATCAACCAAAGTTAAGAAATACCAAAAACCTTCTACAGACACAGTACTAAAAGGACCCCAAATATCCATATGAACTAGATCAAAAGGTTTAGAAGCTAGAGTATTATGAGAAACATAAGCTAAGCGTTTTTGTTTTGCTAATGGACATATCTGACATGGAGAAACATTCGAAGAAACTGATCAAAGAGAAGGAATCAAACTAGCTAGACTTTTTAAAACTGCAGATGACGGATGTCCAAGACGCTGATGCCACAAAACTCCATCAGCCAACACATAAGCAGAGAAGGAACAAACAGCAGGAAACAATGGTGAGAGGGTCTGTTGTTCTGTCTCAAGAATATAGAGATTATTGATGAGTCTACCCCTCCCAATAATCCCTGAGAAAGTTCCTGGATAAGACAACAATGTGGAAAGAAATGAGCAGAACAAAATAGATTCTGAACTAAACAACTAATACTAATCAAATTGAATTTAAAATCAGGAACATGTAAAACGTTATGCAATATCAATGTTTGTGAAATGCATATGGTGCCTGTGTGTGTAATAGGAACACATGTACCATTTGGTAAAGTCACCGTAACACTAGAAACAGGAAATAACTCTCTAAACATCACTAAATCAGAACAAACGTGACTAGACGCCCCACAATCAATAATCCAATCATTAGGCGGTAGAAAATTCTGAAGGGAAGATAAAGCAAGTTTTTGAAAAGTAAGGATGTGATTTTTATATCGTAAGATAGTGAAGGAAAAGGT
>JALLKC010000195.1:0-14980 GCA_024034495.1 Camelina laxa | reverse complement strand
ATCTTGCTTGATTTGTAATCTTTCCGAACTCAGTTATCACATCATATAATCTTTTTAGTGAAAAAAAAAGACAAAAAAAAACAAAAGGAAATTCTCATCAGGTGCCAGGTGGACAAAAGACGTCAACGGTTTTGACTACCGATTTCTGGTTTTAATCACACCGTTGAAATCTGATATTAGATCAAATCGCCAGCTGTCAATAGCTTTCAACCTTGTTTATTTATAAATAATGTGAATTTCGGTCTTACTCTCTTTTTTTCTTCATCTTCTCTTTTTCTTTGTTGTTTCTGTCGATTTTAATGGTGGTGATATCTTCTTCTCAACACAAAGTCGCGTCTCTGTTTTTTCACTTGTTAATTTTTCTAGGGTTTGGTTTATAAACAGAGTTGTTCATTAGCTTTTTCATGTTCATGTGAAAAGCTTCGTCTTTTTAGGTTTATAAATTATAATTTTATCGATCAGTGATGGTTTTGATGGATACGCTTCTTCTCTGTGCCAAATGTCTTCTAAGGTTTTGCTCTTCCTCTTAACTCTTTTTTACTTCTTCTTTTACTCTCTATTTCATTGTTCCTTTATGCTCCTTTTTTCTTCGTCTTGCAAGGGTGTTTCGGAAGAGAATTATGATCGATCAGATCATCACAGCATTCTCTCCAGGCTATGTCTCACATGTTCCTTGATCTAAACGTATCTCTAGGGTTCGGTAATTGTTTTTTCTTCTAGTTATATGTTACTTGTCGTTTTTTTTTTGTTATGTTGGTTCAGATTTGTGGAGGAGGTTTGCCTATGATTGATCGGTGATGGCTTTGACCGAACCGTTGTCACTCTGATTCATGTCATTCTTGTAGCTAGGGCCTAGGGGTTGGTTTCTAAATTCATCGGTTGCTTTCTTCTTGTGAATATGTTCATCGCGTTTTACCTTGTCGTTTTGTGATATTCTTCTAAACACGAAGTCGCATCTCTAATTTTTATTTCAACACTTAGGTAATTTTTATTTTACTTGTCGTTTTTGTTTTGTTTTTTTTTTTTGTTTCTTAAGTTTTTGGATGATGCTTTTATCGATGAGAGTGATGGCTTCGTCTCTGTGCAGCTAACCGTCTTTAAAGAGTTTTGTTCTTCCTTTTTACATCTTCAAAGCCGTCTCACGGGTTCCTTGCTCTAAAACGCATCTCTGATTACTTGTCTTTTTTACTTTGGTTCTGATGTTACTAATTACTTGTCTTTTTTATATTTGTTTTGTTGGTTCAGGTTTGTGACCGGAGGAAGGTTCCTAATGATTGATCGGTGATGGCTTTGACTGATCGTTGTCACTCTAATTCATGTTCTTCTTCTCTAAGTTTTGGTTTCTAAACTGCAGCAGTTGCTTCTTCTTTTTTTTTGTGAATTTTTTCATATGATTACTTGTCATTCTGTTATTTCAGGTTTTTGGATGATGCTTTTGTGGATGAGAGTGATGGCTTAAGGACACGCTTCGCTTCTTCTCGGGAATAACGTCTTTCAAGGGTGTTTCTTCTTCCTCTTAACTCTTCTTTTACTCTCTGTTTTTTTTTTTTTTTTTTGGTTTCTTACGTTCCTTTTTTTATTTGTCTTGGCAGGTGTTATGGGAGTGAATTATGATATGATCGGATCAGTGCATATTCTTCTCTCACGGTTTCCTTCTCTAAACACACATCTATATATTGGCTTCTAATAACATATTACTTACTTGTCGATTGGTTTTGTTTTGTTGGTTCGCATTTGTGGAGGAGGATCCTACCATCATCACTCTAATTGAGTTTATTCTTCTAGAGTTTTGTTTCTGAATTGAATCAGTGAAGGCTTTTTATTATTATGTTTATGCGACTTTTTACCTTTTGCTCTGTTATTTAGGTTGTGGAGGATCGGTCAGTGATGCTTATGATGGATCCTTTTGTTATTGTGCCCTACATTTCAGGAACAGGTAGTGTTCTCCTTCCTAAGCCACTTTTTTTTTTTTTCCGAACCGTTGTTTTATTTATATTTGCTATTGTTGATCTATGTATCTTGTATTTGCTCAGATATTCATATGAGAGATGATCACAAATTCTTCTCTAGACGAGTTTGTTCTTGAACTGTCTTCTTTTTAACTAGCAAAAGGCTGGACATGTGAAAGATATTCAGGTATTCGTTCCTGTTTCACTCCAGAATCTGTTCCTAGTGATGTTTAGATTCATGGTTTAAAGCATAAGTTCCTGTCTTTTGTTATAGAAACTAGAGGTTACTAAACTTTTCGTTCTGTTATTTTCAGGTTTTGGAATTTGGATGATGCTTTTATCGTGATGTCTTTGATGTAAATGCTTCTTCTTTGTGCTAACACGTTCTTCAGGGGTATGTTCTTTCTCTAAAACACTTCTTTTGCTCTCTGTTTTTTTTTTGTTCTTTACGTTCCTTTCTTTGTCTTGCAGGTGTTTCGGAAAATTTATGATCGGATCGGTGCATATTCTTCTATAAGCAATTTAGCATGGCTTTCCATTCGTTGGTGGCATGTAAGGTTTGGCTAACTTTGGTTGTGTTATATGAGCCTTACATAAGTATGTTTCTTTCTTTCATGCGTGTTATGTTGTAGGGGATAAGTTGCAACATGTGTCCAAGCATTACGTGGGAGATTGTGGGACAAACCCCGACGAAAAAATGAGAATAACAGGGTGACTTATTTACATGGGCTTCTTAGTGTTCGCAGTAGACAAGTGAACATCTACCTCACGGGCCAAGAAGGTTATCATTCTAACATACAGAAGAGCTTGAAGCACTTACTTAACCAAAGGGCCGTTTCAGCAATACAACAACGTTGGGCTTTCCAAATTGGTTAGTTTGGATTATGTGATCGAGTACAAGTTCAGGAGCAGAGAACCGAGTGGCTGATGCCTTGTCCAGGCGACCTTTTACGGATCAGTCCCTTCACACTTTGTTCTTAGCCCCATGCCACGAATGATATTCAGCAGTTGCAAACAGCAAGTCCAAGCGGATGTCATCTTGGGGAAGATTTGGAGACAATTGCAGTCAGGTGAAGAGGCTGTGGTGGGATACATCATCATCGGAAGCGGCTTTGCATAAGGACAAATGATTGGTTTTTCCTCAAGGCTCATACCTCATTCCTCAGTTGATGGAGTTGTTTCACGCTAGTCACATTTGGGTCATGAAGGTGTTCTGAAAACATATAAGCGACTCTCCAGTGAATATTCTGGAAGGGTATGCGGAAGGGTGTCACAGAGTTTGTTAAGGGCTGTCGGTTTGGCCAACAAAATAAATACTCTACATCGTCTCTAGCGGGTCTTTTGTCTCCACTTCCCATTCCAGCGAAGATATGGGCAAACATCAGCTTGGATTTTATCGAAGGACTACCCATCTCCAAAGGGGTTGATGTCATTCTGGTAGTAGTGGATTAGCTAGTAAGTATGGCCATTTCCTCCCTCTCAGACAAGCTCCTTTTCACTGCCAAATATGTAGCTGAGTTAATTTTCCAAAGAGATTGTACGCCTGCATGGATTTCCTGAAACTGTGGTGTCGGATCGTGACAAGGTGTTTATTAGCCATTTCTGGCGGGAGCTGTTCACTACACAAGGAACCGCATTGCACAAGAGCACCTCGTACCACCCACAGACGTACGGTCAAACGGAAGTTCTTAACCGCTGCTTAGAGACTTACTTGCGCTGTCTTGTGAATGGTAAATGGAAGGTTTAGGTGCAAGGTCTGATGTGGGCGGAGTACTGGTATAATACGTCCTATCTCATGGCAATCCAGATGACTCCCTTTCAGGCTTTTTATGGCAGAG
Organism: Camelina laxa; assembly: GCA_024034495.1. Classification (NCBI taxonomy): domain Eukaryota; kingdom Viridiplantae; phylum Streptophyta; class Magnoliopsida; order Brassicales; family Brassicaceae; genus Camelina; species Camelina laxa. Next base: position 11,193 of record JALLKC010000195.1, on the reverse strand, counting down.
AACCACCTAAGTTGTTGAGGTTTGGTGACATTCCCATTGCAATGCTCAAGTGGAGGAGATGCTTTGTGAACGTGATGGTTTGCTAAAGACTCTAAGAGAAAACCTCCAAGCAGCTCAGGCTAGGATGGAAAAGTCAGCAAATAAGCACCGTAGAAAACTGGACTTCAAGATTGGGGATTGGGTTACTTGAAACTTCGCCCATACAGACAGGTTTGAGTGGCATAACGTCGCAACGAGAAACTTGCTCCTAGGTTCTTTGGACCATTTCTAGTGATACAGCGAGTCGGGAAGGTGGCCTACAAACTCCAACTACCAGAGGGCAGTTCCATTCACTGGTTTTTCACGTGTCGCAGCTGAAACAAGCACTTCCCAGTTCGACTCAGGCACAACCACTGCCTGCAATCCTTTCTTCCAACCTGGTGTGGGAAACAAATCCTGAAGGTGTGTTAGCAATCCGTGCTGGTTTTGGAGACTCGGGCCCAGAGGTATTGGTTAAGTGGGTTGGTCTACCGGAATGTGAGAACACATGGGAACCCTTGCTCGTGCTAACTTCTCAGTTTCCTGAATCTCACCTTGAGGACAAGGTGGCTTTACTACGGGGGTATTGATAAGTTAGCATTACCCTTGTTTACATCAAGAAGAAGCTCGGACGCAAGGAAGGAAAGCAAGATGGATGGTGTGTAAAAGTGGCTAAGAGCAACACGAAGAAGAATAAGTGTGACTCTAAGGCAGCTAAAGTATTTCAATAATAATAAGAATGTCTGTCGTTTTATTAAAGACTTGTGTGATTTTAGTAGGTTGTCTTGCTGTTTAGTTTAAAGGGTCATGAACTGCATGTAGTTCATCCCTTAAGTCTTCCCCAACGGAGGTTTTAAGAGGGGGTTTAAGTGAAAAAGGGAGAAAAATAAATCAGAAAAAGGAAAAAAAATAAGAGGTCATCTTATTTAGTAGACTCGATTTACTTATAAGAGACTATACGTGTCAGCAATTGGTTGGGCAAACCGATTAACAGAGATAAAAAAAGAATTTGATGGTCGATTGATTTTTTTTTTTCTTCCCTCTTCCTCTCCCGGGAGACTCTCTCTCTCTCTCGAACTCGTGAATCTCTCAATCGGAGGAAATGGAATCAAAGAGATGGAATCAGAGGAGAATCGAATTGGAGGAGATTTTGAATTTGGATTCTTCTTCTTCTTTTTCTTCCTCCTCCTCCGTTTTTTCATTGTTTTTCCCCTCACTTTCTCACCGGAGAATATGAGGTGGGAAAGGGTCCGACAACAACAACAAGTGGGTTCGGTCAGTCTTATTCGGTCCTGGAAGAGGTGGGGGCACACTTGTAACACCCATTAAAAGAGGTAGCTTTCTCTACGTTTGTGGTGGCTATGGCAGAGATAATTGCCAAATCAATCAGGTTCACGTTTTTCGACGCTGGGCAGGAGAAAAACTGAGCCTCGTGTTGTTATCCGCAATATCGTGAAAAGGCCTCGACTACATGTTTCTTGATTTACGTCTATTTTTCCACCATTATCTGTGTTTAGTGTTTGTATGCCTCTTAATTGCTTCCATTACTAGATCGTTGCTGCTAGAGTTAGCCAATGGAGTCTAAAGATATGTTTCAAAGTAGTAGAGCTGAGCTGCTTGAAGTTTTTGGCTGTGCTTTAGAGAGATATATATGACTATGCTTTAATCTTTTTCTGCTTAAAACTTGCTATGCTTCTAAATGCTTATCAAGATGTTTATCTCTATGTCTAATGATTTCCTCTTCTCTCCGGTACAGGTGAAACTGTTACTATTGTTGGCGACCTGGATCTTGGATTGATGAAGTACTTTGGTTGCACTCTCTCAGGACCACGTTCGCCTTTTGACAGCAATGTGGTTTATCAGTTTAAGATCATGAATATGTAAGTATTCTATACCCCCTATATTCAATAAAAAAATTGTATTGTATGTATGATTTGTTTAGGGTTCTTGCTTGTAAATGTCTAGAGTTCGAAATCGGTAACAAGTAGGGTTTAGGGTTCTTGCTATATGATGGAAACTGATCCTGCTGTTTTTTGATATATGTGATTTCTGATTTGTGTTGTTGTGTTGACGCAATAATATAAGTGATTGCTGACGTAAACCTTTTTTTTTCTTTTTTTTTGCCATGGCTTCTCAGAGCTATCCAACCACTTGGGTTTGGTCTTCTCCAAGAGTTAGGAACTAACGAAATCATCAAAGTGAGTTTTTTATTCTTCGTTTTTAGATCTCTTGTTGAATTCTAGTCCTGCTTCTTCTTCTTCTCTTGTTTGATTTTTATTTCTATGAATGATTCAGAAGAGCCGGCATGTCTTGTGAAACTTGGGGGAAGAAAACATGAGTTAATACTAGAGAAGCTCTGTTAACCTGAAACCACATCTTGTTCCATTGAACCTTTTTGTTCTTTGAGCAAGTCTATGACTTTGTAGAGTTCAATTCAACCATGATGAAGCCTAGGCTCATCGATGTTCATGGATGTGTCACTACCAATATCCTTTCTTTGGCTAGGTTTGATTAATTTGTAAACTGATTATTGCACCAAATGTTTTGTGAGGTTTTTTTTTACATGAACTGTTGTAGTTTGCAGAGACCAGACCAGAACCTTTCTGTTTAAGCTTGGGAATCACCGGCAGTGTGCAAGACAAGAGAAGTTGATAAAGTTCCTTTTGTCTAGATCAGAAGAACTCGAAAAAGGAGGATTCGATTTGTCTCTGCTATCTGAATTGATGGATCTAGAGGCTTTAAGATCAAGTCTCTCAGCTGCCATATGCTTCCTCCTCTCTTCTTTACTTGGAGGTAGCATTCTCTTTTTATGAATTTTACTTCTCTTTTACTATGTTTATGTTTCCTATGTTTAAAATTTTATGGAATGCAATAATTTATAAACATAGATCTCAAATGTAATAATTTCATATTCTAATTTAAATTTTTTAATTTTAAAAAAAATAATTAAGAGACTCAAAATAAGAACTCACCATTGGGGAGACTTTTAATTAACAATCACAAAGTTCTTAATCTACTCAAAACAACAAAATCTATTAATAAACAATCCTTAAGAGGCCCTAAAATATATCCTCCCATTGGGTTGTCCTTAGTCCTTTATAAAGGTATTGTCCGCTTAAGTTCCCTATTACCCTTTCTTCGCTTAAGGTAATGTTCGCTTAAGGTTACCTAGAACACCCTCTTTCTGCCGCTTCTTCTTTTTCTCTTCCTCTCTCCCTTCTCTTCTCTATTACGAATCTCAGATAACTCTAACGTTATCAATGAGATGTATATTTTGATCCAGTGGCGGATCAAAGACAATATTTGGTATGAGGCACTTAAATAATATAGTTAATAAATATATTTTTGTTTAGGTTAAAATATATATTGCATTTTTGAATATATTCTAATGTATGAACTATGAAGTGCAAAAAATGAGCAAAACTTTTTGAAAGTATTGTTTATATTGGTTTATGATTTTACTTAATTAGATACATACTTAATTTATTAATTAGAAATACACAATTACAAACTTATAATTCATTAAAATATAAATAATTGTAATATATTTAAATCATTTATCTTATCATATCACACAAATTTAGAACCTAAAAATAATAAATTAACTACAAAGAGATAATATTTTTTTTAATAGTTTATAACTTATATTTTTTAAATTAAGATATATGTCTACTTTGTAATAAAAGAAATGTGAATAAGTGAAAATAGAAATAATTGAATATAGTTTTATTTGAGAAAAAATGGAATAGAAAATGCCATAGGTAAACAAAAGCCTCAACAAATATAAAACTGACCAGAAAACAAAAATATAGAAGTGCTAATTGAGAATCGAACTCAAGACCTAATATAGGTTATTGAGAACAATTACAAACTGAGCTAAAGTTCTAATGAGAAATGTTAATAGCAGAACTTAAAAAGGAGTATAAGTGAAACGACCAACCTTTTTTTTTTTTTAATAAATAAATATTAAATAATATATTAAAACAACTACAGCTAGTGGTCCATACCCACTAGCCACCTAACCACAACACATTCAACACGGAAAGACATAATCAATATCCAACAATAACCCAATAAAACCAATATTATAGCAAGGCAATGTCTCAATACCAAACAACAAGAAACATGAAACCAGCAACCTGCAATGTTTCTAATGACTCAACTCTAGCACCCTAGCAAATGCCAGACAACATCCAATTGAGTCCCTAGAACATCCTCCTCTTCATTGCCTTTGATTCCACGATCACACTTTGCCTTTACCTGCACCACAAACACAAATTGAGATGCATGAGTATTTGATAAACACTCAGTGAGGCAATCCTCCCATCTACTGGGCTATACACACAAGCAATAAGATCTCTACATGCCACAAAAACAATCAATAAAACAACCAGAAATTAGAAAACAATGAACATCCATCGTAACTGAACAAGGGGTGTCGACCGACACATATGTTTCGACCGGACACACCCTGCCCGACACTCCCGAAAACCCTAGTTTGTGTCGACCGACACCTCCTCATGGCATCGATCAACACTCGCCAAAGTCCCGAGCCGTCCTCGCGTTGGTGTCGACCGACACCCCAACTGGTGTCGACCGACACCGATACCGAGCAGCGATTTCCCTCGATCAGAAACTCCGAATCTCGCCTCCAATCTTCTCCAATCCGCTCCTTGCACTCCCAGAAGCCAAACCCAGCCCAGATAGCAACGAAATAGCATAGAGGAACTCAAGGAAACAACCACATAAGCACCAAATTCACATAGAATCTAGAAATCTTAGCTTAGATAGCCATGGTCATGCACTCACCTCTTTGCAGGAAGATCTGACCAACAAGAACGAACTCTCTCACTCCTAGCAAGCTTCTAACACCTTCCAGCCTTAGATCTCCCAAGAACAGCAAGGATCTCTCAAACTCTTCCCAAAGCTCAAGAACCACTCTCTTTGTGTGTTTTCTTCAAAAACGGCGAATCACCAAAATAACACGACCCTAAGGTCGTTTTCTACCTCAAATAACTGGATTTAGGGATTCCCTAAACCAACCACACAAACCGGACAATTAAAATTGAACCGACCAAACGGCCACAACTGGTGTCGATCGACACTCCTCTGTGGTGTCGATCGAAACCCTCACCAAATTCCCAGAAAATGTTTGCGTGGTTCAATAAGGCACGTGCCCCACCTCTCTTATGATGTAGATCCGCCCCTGTTCTGATTAGTAACAAGGAGGAACGTTTTGACTTTTTGTGGACTTTCCTTTAGTAGAGAAGCGAGTTGAATTTACAATATCTTTTTTAACTAGATTTGGGTTTTGTTGGTTGTCCAAAAAAAATGTTGGGTATTTTCGTTTAAGAGGAGATAATATTGATGTATTTTGCTATTTTTAAGAAATTAGTTGAGGACAGAAAATAATAAATAATTGAGAGACGGTTTGAGGGAGCGACGCGACGGAGGATTATTCCACGTAACTCGTCGTGCCTGTCCCTCGAGGAAGCAGTAACCGCCAACTCTTTCCCTTTTTTTTTTTTTGTATCTGTCTTCGATATCTGCTTTATAGCAAAACAAGCAACTCCATTTTGTTTCTCGAAGAAGATGATTTTGATATTTCCTCGTGAAGGAATCAGTGAAGAAGAAGAGATGATTAGAGTTTTATTTAGGTGATTGATATGCTAAGCGGACGCTCTTTTAATTCTCAGAAGCTCACAGACAGTTAGGGCTTTTTTTTCCTTTTGGTTACTTGTTTGTGTGAGAATGTGTATGGAAATTTCATCAATCTTTCCTGTGACAGTGATTTTGAGATGCTCAATCCAGCCACTAGGGTTCACCAGATAAGGATTTGGGTATGTTCCTTCTTCGCCATTGATTCTACTTTCTTAGTTTGATAGGTTTTTTTTTGTTGATTAGTCTTTGGAATCCTTCTTCTTCAGAAAATTGCTAGCATCAAGAGAGCAAGATCGTATCAGTATCAGGGATCGTTGGCTCTCAGACACCTATCAAGTGTGAGCGTAGTGATAGCCTCTGTGTTTTTGTTAAGAAAACGGTACGTCTTATGGATTTTGATGATTTTTCATATATACCCTTTCTAATTCTCAGTTTTCAGTGTGATTTTAGCTTTTTCTGTAATGTATCTACTTTAGGCACAAACTCTTCTTGAAACGTAATTGGTGGTTTTCATGGTTCAAGATAGTAACTGGATGGTTCCAATCACTAAAGAAGTCCCTTGGTACCTGGTAAGCCTGTCTGTTGGATTTCACTTTAACTATTGAACTCGACTTGTACTGTTTGAATGTATTCCTTCTTTTTAAGTCAATTTTTTACAATCTGTATATTCTTGGAAGATGGGACAAGTCGTGTGAATTTTCCGAAGCTAACAAAATAGCATTGAGGGTCGGAAGTAAAGTATTTGAAGAGTCAAGCCGTCATCCGATTGCCTCAAAGGCCTCAAGGTCTTTCCTTTATTTCCAGTTTACTTCGATTTGCGTTGGGTTTTCTGTTTCGTCCAATACTGCATCATTGTCTACAGATGCTGGAGTAAAACGCACTGAGCATGTCCTCCCAATTGGTACATGGGTTACAGTTGTTGGTGAGGTATGTCTTGTATCTGTCAGTGGGTCCAAAATCTTTTAATAAACCAAAAATAATACGTTTTACCATGTCGTTCTTGTTGTTACTTATCAGGTTGTTAAGGACAATATGGGGGTTTTCAGGATTCAAAAACCGAGAAAGGACCTTTCTTTGTCTCACCTGTACGGCTCGATAAGATCACCTCTTCATTGGTAATGTGGTCAAGGTTGTTTCTCTTCTCAGTATGCCTCTTTCCTTTCCTAAAAATCTAAGATAATAAAAGTTCTAAACATCTTCTGGCAAGAGGTTCAAATATGCCTCCATAGGTTTACATGTTGTGTGTGATTCTTGATTTCAAAGCCTGTGATTCAGTATATTCTTAGAGAGAAGGCGGGAGCGATTGTTACGGATTAGGTACGTCGCATATTAACCAAACCCATATTCTTGCGCACATAATTAATTGGTCATTCCGAACTAACTGTGAAGATTTGTTGCAGAGTTGCTGATGCAGCTGCCAGGAGAGCTGAACTAGTAACTAGAGGTAGGGAGTATCCATTAGGTTGCATAAGTACATGAGAATCCTTTTTTCTATGCATACGCTTGGAAATGTCTCTGCTTACAAAAAATTCACAAAAATTTCTCTGCTTAATTTTCGAATAAACCGAAAAACCGATTAACCGAAACCGAATTATCCGATCGGACGGAAGTCGCAGGCCTAGTCACAGACCTTAACGCGAAACAAACAGCTTAATAAACCAACTAAACCGAAATTGGCAACAATTTAGACCGAACAACATCAGCATCATCGTTTTCTTTGTGAATCTTGATAATCAAAGAATCAGTTCTGTGGGGCTTTTAAATTGGGCTTTTAAATTTGGCTTCGTGAAATTAAGGAGTGGTGGACTCTAGTAGTTATACAAGCCTAAGAGGAGTTGTATTTAAAAGTTAACATATGCTTCTAGAAGGGAACGATCATAGTTCTTCTAGAAAGGTCATAATAGTTCAAAAATTAAATTTTGTTTTTCCCTAATTTTCATTTTTTTTTTTTCCTTCAATAACGTATAGAAATAGAAAAAAGTAAAATTTCCATATTTCCATATCAGATATTTCTTATAAATATCTCAACAATACTTCTTCTTCACCAAATAGTAAAAAAGAAAAAAAAAAACAAAAAAAAAAGTTTGAGCGAGAGAGAGAGAGCGAGAGTGAGAGTAGGAGAGAGAGAGAGAGAGAGAGAGAGAGAGAGAGAGCGTTCTCTAGCTAACGGTGTTGGGTCTCCCTCATCATCAAGCGCTCTCGTCGATGATGATTTTTGAAGAAGGAGGAAGAACACAAATTAGGGTTAGGGTTGATGATGACTCAAACAACAACAACAACGGACATCGCAACAAACCAACCATCTTCTAATTCTCTCTATTTGCGGGTCGTGGTTTCAATAATAAACGCCAAACGATGTAATTCATACTTTGGGGATTTTATTTTAGGGTTTACATAATATTTTGGTTTGGGGATTTTGTTTTTTTTTTAGGGTTTCTATTTTTTCAGACTTTTGTAAACTAGCGAACGATGATGGTTTCTTATTATATGTTGTGCAGGTCTGACATGGTTTGAACTTTGAAGGTGAAGACGAAGAAGAAGAATCTTGACTCCTTGAGGTGGTTTCGCTTCAACAAAATCCTTTTGTTTCTTCTTATATTGTTTGCAATCTTTTTGGATTGGATGGAATTTGCTTATTGACTCTGTTTTGTTTGCTCTACTAAGCAGCTAACTGATATATTCTCTTCTCTCTTGCAGGAACAAACCCGTCAGATCACACTGAGACGTCTTCTATTTCTTTGACGAAAGGAGTGTTTAAGCAGGTAATCAACCTTTTTATGAATTTCTTATTGATGTTGTTGTTTAAATTCAGACTTGATAACTAACAATGGTGGTTTCTCCTAATTTTTATATGTGCAGATCGGAGATGGTTTGAAGAATGATGAAGGATACTCAATACTGCTTAAGGTTTTCTTTCTATCATCAGCACCACAATCCATAAGGGAAGACCGAGAGAATGGTTCACTTTCTTCCCATTCTTATACTAACGGATGATGATTCCTTTTGAGGGTTTTCAATTTGGCTCTTACAAATTTAACTAACGATGCTTCTTCTTCTTGATTCTCTATGTGCAGATCAATGGTTTGAAGTATGAATTATGTAATTCGGATGTCTCAAGGAGACAAGGACACGCTAATTCGCTTCTTCTCTGTGGTAACGTCTTCAAGGGTTCTGTTCTTCCTCTTAACTCTTCTTGTATTTACTCTCTATTCTTCCTTAATTACATGTTATTTACTTGTTTCTCTGTTATTTCAGGTTATGCATAATGCATGGTTGATGCTTTTATCGATGAGAGTGATGTCTCAAGGAGACAAGGACAGGTTTTGCTTCTTCTAAGGTCTTCAAGGGTTTTGTTCTTCCTCTTAAATCTTCTTTTACAGTCTGTTTTTTTTGTCTTTCTTATGAATTTGTTCATGTGATTTAGTTGTTGCTCTGTTATTTCAGGTTATGGTTGATGCTTTTATCGATGAGGGTGATGTCTCAAGGAGACGAGGATACGTTTCGCTTTTCTCTGTGCTAACACGTCTTCAAGGGTTTTGTTCTTCCTCTTTTATTTACTCTCTGTTTTTTTTTATTAATTTGGTTCCTTACGGTGCTTTTTTCTTCTTCGTCTTGCAGGTGTTTAGGAAGCTAACTATGATCGGATCATTGCATACTCTTCTCCTGGGTATGTCTTCAAGTTTTCTCACGGGTTTTGTTAACATGTGATCATAGAGTGAAGTGAAGCTAACGGGTTTCACTTCACTCTATCGTTTGGTATCAGTAATACTCAGGTGTGGCTTCTCATGGCTATGTTTCAGATCGTACATGATGAGCAGCTGTGATGAATTGTGATGGCTGGAGAGGAAGAGCCGAGATGTTTCTTGGTGGTTTTGCTAACAGGTGATGCGTTTTGGTCTTTGTTGTTGGTTTCACTCTATCATTACCTACTTGTCATTTTGTTAAGTTGTTGTCTTCTTTTAATTTTTGCAGAGCAGAGAAAGGCAAAAAAAGTTGTGTTGTCTTCCTAAGGCTTTCAGACTGATGTGAAATATTGCAGGAAGGTTTTCAGATGCAGACACACATGGTGAAGTATCCTTTGTTCTTTTGATCAAATATCTTTCTTCCTTTGCAATATCAGATATATGTTCTTCTGGATGAGGGTGATGTCTCAAGGAGACAAGGACACGCTTTGCTTCTTTTCTATGCTAAAGTCTACAAGTGTTTTGTTCTTCCTCTTAACACTTTGTTCTCTGTTCCTCTTGCAGGTGTTTTGGAAAGTAAATAATGATCGGATCATTGCATAATTAGCTTCTCCTGGGTAAGTCTTCAAGCCTTCTCATGGTTTTGTTAACATGTATTCAGGTTCTATTTCTCTTTGGGATTTTCAGCTATCTCTTTGTTTTGACTTCCTTGGTTATTGGATGTTTCAGGTTCGTTTCAGTTGATGATATTCTTTAGTGACAATGGCATCTAGGCTATTGGATTAGATATATGAGGGAGTTGTTGAATACATACGGTGGTGCTCAAAAGGTCAAGTTTTGGTGAAAACTGTTTTCGCAATATTGCTCAGAGAGGGAATGTTTTGTAATGAAGCTGTTCACGAGACAGAGGAAAGCCCAATAACAATAATTCCAGCCCAATAACAATAATTCCAGCCCAATAACAGAAGAAGCCTTGGTATTTTTTTTTCTCTTTTTTTAATAAAGATTATTTTTTTAATGGTTTTTGCTGTTTTCTTTCTTTCAAGCTACGAGAAGAGAAGGAGGAGAGATAGAGTGGAGTGGAGACGATTCGTAATCGTACGGAGTTAGAAGAGCCCTTAGACGGCACATCATCATGGCGTCTCTCCGGCGATAGATTGAGGGGAAGGATCATCATCTCATCGGAGATTTGGGTGGGTGGATTGTTTTTTCCCGGCAACGGTGTTGTGTACTTGAGTATCACTCTAGATTTGGGGGGTGGATTCATTCTCAGCGAGGCTTCAATTATCAATTTTACAGGTATCAATTTTTACCAAATCATGAATTTTCCCTTAGTAGCATTACTTAAAGAAGTAGTAACCTTTCGTCTTCAGAGAACCTCTGTGTGATGATATTCGTTTATGTGTACTTCAATATTCCCTGATATGCTCTCTTTCTTTCAGGCTGGTGTGCCGGTTTATGCAGCAGGTAACCTTTCGTCTTCAGGAATGCTTCAGGTAACCTTTCGTCTTCCAAAGTCATTGTTGTCTCATAAATCTATTCCAGCTTTGCTCATGAATTTGACTCTCTTTGTGACAGGTAGATAAAAGGCATGATGGACAAACTAAAAGACAGTGACGAAGTTTCTGAATCCAACACAAGTGTTACTAGTTGTTGATGCCAATGACTACCTGGACAAGAAGCTGATGCAGGTACGCTGTTTCTATTCTATATTTTTCTAGAAGAAGATATTCGAAACATCCTGTAAATAAATTAGTTTCAGAGCCGGACCTATATTAGCCATAAACATTTTTTTTTTTTCCAATATTACTTTTAGGCTGATGGTGAAGTT
>JALLKC010000194.1:0-71746 GCA_024034495.1 Camelina laxa | reverse complement strand
AGACAACATTGATTAAGCAGTAAACAGCTTTGTTAGAGTTTCTAGGGTCATCATGTGTTACAATTCAATGTATTTGATTATAAGAGTTTTGGGATGGATTTGAGTGTTTAGACAACACTTATACCCATTTTGTCCCAAAACAGGCTAAACTGAGACAACATTGGTTAGGAAGCAGTAAACAGCTTTGTTAGCGTTTTAGGGTCATCATGTGTTACAATCCAATGTATTTGACTGATTATAAGAGTTTATAGTTGGATTTGGAGTGTTTAGACAACACTTATATCCATTTTGTCTTAAACCGGCAAAACCAAGAAAACGGGCTAAAACCGACAAAACATTGCTTGGCAGTAAAACAGCTTTGTTAGTGATTCTAGGGTCAAATGTGACTCAATCCAATGTATTTGATTAATTAAGAGCAAGATGGACATTGAGTGTTTGGACTGATTATTAGAGTAACATGGATCAACCCATTTCTCCCAATAACAGGCTAAAACCGAGCAAAGTTGATTAGAAGCAGTAAACAGCTTTGTTAGCGTTTCTAGGGTCATCATGTGTTACAATCCAATGTATTTGACTGATTATAAGAGTTAGAGATGGATTTGGAGTGTTTAGACAACACTTATACCCATTCCTCCAAAACAGCTAAAACCGAGACAACAGATTGATTAGAAGCAGTAAACAGCTTTGTTAGCGTTTCTAGGGTCATCATGTGTTAAAATCCAATGTATTTGACTGATTATAAGAGTTATAGATGGATTTGGAGTGTTTAGACAACACTTATACCCATTTGTTCCTAAAAGCAAAGCTAAAGCCGAGATAGAGAACGGGCTAAACCCTGACAAATTCATTGTTTGAAGGCAGTTAAAACCAGCTTTCTTAGTGATTTCTAGGGAGTGCACATGATTGGCGTCGGATACTCCGGAACGTTTCAATTTGTTAGTGTTCTGGATTAAGATTATTTGGCGTTGTAGAGGAGTGAGAGATGGATTTGGAGTGTTTAGACAACAGTTATACCATTTCCTCCCAAAGAAACAGGCTAAAACCGAGAAAACATTGATTAGAAGCAGTAAACAGCTTTGTTAGCGTTCTAGGGTCATCATGTGTTACAATCCAATGTATTTGACTGATTAATAAGAGTAATAGATGGATTTGAGTGTTTAGACAACACTTACACCCATTTCCTCCCAAAACAGGCTAAAACCGAAAAAACATTTATTAGAAGCAGTAAAAAGCTTTGTTAGCGTTTCTAGGGTCATCATGTGTTACAATCCAATGTATTTGACTGATTATAAGAGTTAGAGAGGGATTTGGCGTGTTTAGACAACACTTATACCCATTTCCTCTCAAAACAGGCTAAAACCGAGAAAACATTTATTAGAAGCAGTAAACAGCTTTGTTAGCGTTTCTAGGGTCATCATGTGTTACAATCCAATGTATTTGACTGATTATAAGAGTTATAGATGGATTTGGAGTGTTTAGACAACACTTACATCCAGTTTGTCTTAAACCAGGCAAAAACCGAGAAAACGGGCTAAAACCGACAAAACATTGCTTTGTGGCAGTAAACAGCTTTGTTAGTGATTCTAGGGTCAAAATGTGACTCAATCCAATGTATTTGATTAATTATAAGAGTTAGAGATGGATTTGGAGTGTTTAGACAACAGTTATACCCATTTCCGCCCAAAACAGGCTAAAACCGAGAAAACATTGATTAGAAGCAGTAAACAGCTTTGTTAGCGTTTCTAGGGTCATCATGTGTTACAATCCAATGTATTTGACTGATTATAAGAGTTATAGATGGATTTGGAGTGTTTAGACAACACTTATACCCATTTCCTCCAAAAAGGCTAAAACCGAGAAAACATTGATTAGAAGTAAGAACAGCTTTGTTAGCGTTCTAGGGTCATCATGTGTTACAATCCAATGTATTACTGATTATAAGAGTTATAGATGGATTTGGAGTGTTTAGACAACACTTATCCATTTTGTCCTAAAAAACGGCAAAACTAGAAAACGGGCTAAAACCGACAAAACATTCTTTGAGGCAGTAAAAGCTTTGTTAGCGTTTCTAGGGTCAAAATGTGAACTCATCCAATGTATTTGATTAATTATAAGAGTTAGAGATGGATTTGGAGTGTTTAGACAACACTAGTTATACCCATTTCCTCCCAAAACGGCTAAAACCGAGAAAACATTGATTAGAAGCAGTAAACAGCTTTGTTAGCGTTTCTAGGGTCATCATGTGTTACAATCCAATGTATTTGACTGATTATAAGAGTTATAGATGGATTTGGAGTGTTTAGACAACACTTATACCCATTTCCTCCCAAAACAGGCTAAAACCGAAAAACATTGATTAGAAGCAGAAAAGCTTTGTTAGTGTTTCTAGGTCATCATGTGTTACAATCCAATGTATTTGACTAATTATAAGAGTTAGAGATGGATTTGGAGTGTTTAGACAACACTTATACCCATTTCCTCCCAAAACAGGCTAAAACCGAGAAAACATTGATTAGAAGCAGTAAACAGCTTTGTTAGCGTTTCTAGGGTCATCATGTGTTACAATCCAATGTATTTGACTGATTATAAGAGTTATAGATGGATTTGGAGTGTTTAGACAACACTTATACCCATTTTGTCCTAACAAGGCTAAAACCGAGAAAACGGGCTAAAACCGACAAAACATTGCTTTGAAGCAGTAAACAGCTTTGTTATTGATTCTAGGGTCAAAATGTGACTCAATCCAATGTATTTGATTAATTATAAGAGTTAGAGATGGATTTGGAGTGTTTAGACAACAGTATACCCATTTCCTCCCAAAACAGGCTAAAACCGAGAAAACATTGATTAGAAGCAGTAAACAGCTTTGTTAGCGTTTCTAGGGTCATCATGTGTTACAATCCAATGTATTTGACTGATTATAAGAGTTATAGATGGATTTGGAGTGTTTAGACAACACTTATACCCATTTCCTCCCAAAACAGGCTAAAACCGAGAAAACATTGATTAGAAGCAGTAAACAGCTTTGTTAGCGTTAGGTCATCATGTGTTACAATCCAATGTATTTGACTGATTATAAGAGTTATAGATGGATTTGGAGTGTTTAGACAACACTTATACCCATTTCCTCCCAAAAAGGCTAAAACCGAGAAAACATTGATTAGAAGCAGTAAACAGCTTTGTTAGCGTTTCTAGGGTCATCATGTGTTACAATCCAATGTATTTGACTGATTATAAGAGTTATAGATGGATTTGGAGTGTTTAGACAACACTTATACCCATTTCCTCCCAAAACGGGCTAAAACCGAGAAAACATTGATTAGAAGCAGTAAACAGCTTTGTTAGCGTTTCTAGGGTCATCATGTGTTACAATCCAATGTATTTGACTGATTATAAGAGTTATAGATGGATTTGGAGTGTTTAGACAACACTTATACCCATTTCCTCCTAAAACCGGCTAAAACCAAGAAAACATTGATTAGAAGCAGTAAACAGCTTTGTTTGCGTTTCTGGGGTCATCATGTGTTACAATTCAATGTATTTGACAGATTATAAGAGTTATAGATGGATTTGGAGTGTTTAGACAACACTCATACCCATTTCCTCTCAAAACGGGCTAAAACCGAGAAAACATTAATTAGAAGCAGTAAACAGCTTTGTTAGTGTTTCTAGGGTCATCATGTGTTACAATTAGATGGATTTGGAGTGTTTAGACAACACTTATACCCATTTCCTCCCAAAACCGGCTAAAACCGAGAAAACATTGATTAGAAGCAGTAAACAGCTTTGTTAGCGTTTCTAGAGTCATCATGTGTTACAATTCAATGTATTTGACTGATTATAAGAGTTTTAGATGGATTTGGAGTGTTTAGACAACACTTATACCCATTTCCTCCTAAAACCGGCTAAAACCGAGAAAACATTGATTAGAAGCAGTAAACAGCTTTGTTAGCGTTTCTAGGGTCATCATGTGTTACAATTCAATGTATTTGACTGATTATAAGAGTTATAGATGGATTTGGAGTGTTTAGACAACACTTATACCCATTTCCTCCTAAAACAGGCTAAAACCGAGAAAACATTGATTAGAAGCAGTAAACAGCTTTGTTAGCGTTTCTAGGGTCATCATGTGTTACAATCCAATGTATTTGACTGATTATAAGAGTTATAGATGGATTTGGAGTGTTTAGACAACACTTATATCCATTTTGTCTTAAACCAGGCAAAACCAGAAAACGGGCTAAAACCGACAAAACATTGCTTTGAAGCAGTAAACAGCTTTGTTAGTGATTCTAGGGTCAAATGTGACTCAATCCAATGTATTTGACTAATTATAAGAGTTAGAGATGGATTTGGAGTGTTTAGACAACAGTTATACCCATTTCCTCCCAAAACAGGCTAAAACCGAGAAAACATTGATTAGAAGCAGTAAACAGCTTTGTTAGCGTTTCTAGGGTCATCATGTGTTACAATCCAATGTATTTGACTGATTATAAGAGTTAGAGATGGATTTGGAGTGTTTAGACAACAGTTATACCCATTTCCTCTCAAAACAGGCTAAAACCGAGAAAACATTGATTAGAAGCAGTAAACAGCCTTGTTAGCGTTTCTAGGGTCATCATGTGTTACAATCCAATGTATTTGACTGATTTTAAGAGTTATAGATGGATTTGGAGTGTTTAGACAACACTTATACCCATTTTGTCCTAAAACAGGCTAAAACCGAGAAAACGGGCTAAAACCGACAAAACATTGCTTGAGCAGTAAACAGCTTTGTTAGTGATTCTAGGGTCAAAATGTGACTCAATCCAATGTATTTGATAATTATAAGAGTTAGAGATGGATTTGGAGTGTTTAGACAACACTTATACCCATTTCCTCCCAAAACAGGCTAAAACCGAGAAAACATTGATTAGAAGCAGTAAACAGCTTTGTTAGCGTTTCTAGGGTCATCATGTGTTACAATCCAATGTATTTGACTGATTATAAGAGTTATAGATGGATTTGGAGTGTTTAGACAACACTTATACCCATTTCCTCCCAAAACAGGCTAAAACCGAGAAAACATTGATTAGAAGCAGTAAACAGCTTTGTTAGCGTTTCTAGGGTCATCATGTGTTACAATCCAATGTATTTGACTGATTATAAGAGTTAGAGATGGATTTGGAGTGTTTAGACAACACTTATACCCATTTCCTCCAAAACAGGCTAAAACCGAGAAAACATTGATTAGAAGCAGTAAACAGCTTTGTTAGCGTTTCTAGGGTCATCATGTGTTACAATCCAATGTATTTGACTGATTATAAGAGTTATAGATGGATTTGGAGTGTTTAGACAACACTTATATCCATTTTGTCTTAAACCAGGCAAAACCGAGAAAACGGGCTAAAACCGACAAAACATTGCTTTGAAGCAGTAAACAGCTTTGTTAGTGATTCTAGGGTCAAAATGTGACTCAATCCAATGTATTTGACTAATTATAAGAGTTAGAGATGGATTTGGAGTGTTTAGACAACAGTTATACCCATTTCCTCCCAAAACAGGCTAAAACCGAGAAAACATTGATTAGAAGCAGTAAACAGCTTTGTTAGCGTTTCTAGGGTCATCATGTGTTACAATCCAATGTATTTGACTGATTATAAGAGTTATAGATGGATTTGGAGTGTTTAGACAACACTTATACCCATTTCCTCCCAAAAAGGCTAAACCGAGAAAACATTGATTAGAAGCAGTAAACAGCTTTGTTAGCGTTTCTAGGGTCATCATGTGTTACAATCCAATGTATTTGACTGATTATAAGAGTTATAGATGGATTTGGAGTGTTTAGACAACACTTATATCCATTTTGTCCTAAACAAGGCTAAAACCGAGAAAACGGGCTAAAACCGACAAAACATTGCTTTGAGGCAGTAAACAGCTTTGTTAGTGATTCTAGGGTCAAAATGTGACTCAATCCAATGTATTTGATTAATTATAAGAGTTAGAGATGGATTTGGAGTGTTTAGACAACAGTTATACCCATTTCCTCCCAAAACAGGCTAAAACCGAGAAAACATTGATTAGAAGCAGTAAACAGCTTTGTTAGCGTTTCTAGGGTCATCATGTGTTACAATCCAATGTATTTGACTGATTATAAGAGTTATAGATGGATTTTGAGTGTTTAGACAACACTTATACCCATTTCCTCCCAAAACAGGCTAAAACCGAGAAAACATTGATTAGAAGCAGTAAACAGCTTTGTTAGCGTTTCTAGGGTCATCATGTGTTACAATCCAATGTATTTGACTGATTATAAGAGTTAGAGATGGATTTGGAGTGTTTAGACAACACTTATACCCATTTCCTCCCAAAACAGGCTAAAACCGAGAAAACATTGATTAGAAGCAGTAAACAGCTTTGTTAGCGTTTCTAGGGTCATCATGTGTTACAATCCAATGTATTTGACTGATTATAAGAGTTATAGATGGATTTGGAGTGTTTAGACAACACTTATATCCAGTTTGTCTTAAACCAGGCAAAACCGAGAAAACGGGCTAAAACCGACAAAACATTGCTTTGAAGCAGTAAACAGCTTTGTTAGTGATTCTAGGGTCAAAATGTGACTCAATCCAATGTATTTGACTAATTATAAGAGTTAGAGATGGATTTGGAGTGTTTAGACAACAGTTATACCCATTTCCTCCCAAAACAGGCTAAAACCGAGAAAACATTGATTAGAAGCAGTAAACAGCTTTGTTAGCGTTTCTAGGGTCATCATGTGTTACAATCCAATGTATTTGACTGATTATAAGAGTTATAGATGGATTTGGAGTGTTTAGACAACACTTATACCCATTTCCTCCCAAAACAGGCTAAAACCGAAAAACATTGATTAGAAGCAGTAAACAGCTTTAGCGTTTCTAGGGTCATCATGTGTTACAATCCAATGTATTTGACTGATTATAAGAGTTATAGATGGATTTGGAGTGTTTAGACAACACTTATACCCATTTCCTCCCAAAAAGGCTAAAACCGAGAAAACATTGATTAGAAGCAGTAAACAGCTTTGTTAGCGTTTCTAGGGTCATCATGTGTTACAATCCAATGTATTTGACTGATTATAAGAGTTATAGATGGATTTGGAGTGTTTAGACAACACTTATACCCATTTCCTCCCAAAAAGGCTAAAACCGAGAAAACATTGATTAGAAGCAGTAAACAGCTTTGTTAGCGTTTCTAGGGTCATCATGTGTTACAATCCAATGTATTTGACTGATTATAAGAGTTATAGATGGATTTGGAGTGTTTAGACAACACTTATATCCATTTTGTCCTAAACCAGGCTAAAACCGAGAAAACGGGCTAAAACCGACAAAACATTGCTTTGTGGCAGTAAACAGCTTTGTTAGTGATTCTAGGGTCAAAATGTGACTCAATCCAATGTATTTGATTAATTATAAGAGTTAGAGATGGATTTGGAGTGTTTAGACAACAGTTATACCCATTTCCTCCCAAAACAGGCTAAAACCGAGAAAACATTGATTAGAAGCAGTAAACAGCTTTGTTAGCGTTTCTAGGGTCATCATGTGTTACAATCCAATGTATTTGACTGATTATAAGAGTTATAGATGGATTTGGAGTGTTTAGACAACACTTATACCCATTTCCTCCCAAAAAGGCTAAAACCGAGAAAACATTGATTAGAAGCAGTAAACAGCTTTGTTAGCGTTTCTAGGGTCATCATGTGTTACAATCCAATGTATTTGACTGATTATAAGAGTTATAGATGGATTTGGAGTGTTTAGACAACACTATACCCATTTTGTCCTAAACAGGCTAAAACCGAGAAAACGGGCTAAAACCGACAAACATTCTTTGAAGCAGTAAACAGCTTTGTTAGTGATTCTAGGGTCAAAATGTGACTCAATCCAATGTATTTGATTAATTATAAGAGTTAGAGATGGATTTGGAGTGTTTAGACAACAGTTATACCCATTTCCTCCCAAAACGGGCTAAAACCGAGAAAACATTGATTAGAAGCAGTAAACAGCTTTGTTAGCGTTTCTAGGGTCATCATGTGTTACAATCCAATGTATTTGACTGATTATAAGAGTTATAGATGGATTTGGAGTGTTTAGACAACACTTATACCCATTTCCTCCTAAAACCGGCTAAAACCGAGAAAACATTGATTAGAAGCAGTAAACAGCTTTGTTAGCGTTTCTAGGGTCATCATGTGTTACAATCCAATGTATTTGACTGATTATAAGAGTTATAGATGGATTTGGAGTGTTTAGACAACACTTACATCCAGTTTGTCTTAAACCAGGCAAAAACCAAGAAAACGGGCTAAAACCGACAAAACATTGCTTTGTGGCAGTAAACAGCTTTGTTAGTGATTCTAGGGTCAAAATGTGACTCAATCCAATGTATTTGATTAATTATAAGAGTTAGAGATGGATTTGGAGTGTTTAGACAACAGTTATACCCATTTCCTCCCAAAACAGGCTAAAACCGAGAAACATTGATTAGAAGTAGTAAACAGCTTTGTTAGCGTTTCTAGGGTCATCATGTGTTACAATCCAATGTATTTTATAAGAGTTAGAGATGGATTTGGAGTGTTTAGACAACAGTTATACCCATTTCCTCCCAAAACAGGCTAAAACCGAGAAAACATTGATTAGAAGCAGTAAACAGCTTTGTTAGCGTTTCTAGGGTCATCATGTGTTACAATCCAATGTATTTGACTGATTATAAGAGTTATAGATGGATTTGGAGTGTTTAGACAACAGTTATACCCATTTCCTCCCAAAACGGGCTAAAACCGAGAAAACATTGATTAGAAGCAGTAAACAGCTTTGTTAGCGTTTCTAGGGTCATCATGTGTTACAATCCAATGTATTTGACTGATTATAAGAGTTATAGATGGATTTGGAGTGTTTAGACAACACTTATACCCATTTGTCCTAAACAAGGCTAAAACCGAGAAAACGGGCTAAAACCGACAAAACATTGCTTTGAGCAGTAAACAGCTTTGTTAGTGATTCTAGGGTCAAAATGTGACTCAATCCAATGTATTTGATTAATTATAAGAGTTAGAGATGGATTTGGAGTGTTTAGACAACAGTTATACCCATTTCCTCCCAAAACAGGCTAAAACCGAGAAAACATTGATTAGAAGCAGTAAACAGCTTTGTTAGCGTTTCTAGGGTCATCATGTGTTACAATCCAATGTATTTGACTGATTATAAGAGTTATAGATGGATTTGGAGTGTTTAGACAACACTTATACCCATTTCCTCCCAAAACAGGCTAAAACCGAAAAACATTATTAGAAGCAGTAAACAGCTTTGTTAGCGTTTCTAGGGTCATCATGTGTTACAATCCAATGTATTTGACTGATTATAAGAGTTAGAGATGGATTTGGAGTGTTTAGACAACACTTATACCCATTTCCTCCCAAAACAGGCTAAAACCGAGAAAACATTGATTAGAAGCAGTAAACAGCTTTGTTAGCGTTTCTAGGGTCATCATGTGTTACAATCCAATGTATTTGACTGATTATAAGAGTTATAGATGGATTTGGAGTGTTTAGACAACACTTATATCCATTTTGTCTTAAACCAGGCTAAAACCGAGAAAACGGGCTAAAACCGACAAAACATTGCTTTGTGGCAGTAAACAGCTTTGTTAGTGATTCTAGGGTCAAAATGTGACTCAATCCAATGTATTTGATTAATTATAAGAGTTAGAGATGGATTTGGAGTGTTTAGACAACAGTTATACCCATTTCCTCCCAAAACAGGCTAAAACCGAGAAAACATTGATTAGAAGCAGTAAACAGCTTTGTTAGCGTTTCTAGGGTCATCATGTGTTACAATCCAATGTATTTGACTGATTATAAGAGTTATAGATGGATTTGGAGTGTTTAGACAACACTTATACCCATTTCCTCCCAAAAAGGCTAAAACCGAGAAAACATTGATTAGAAGCAGTAAACAGCTTTGTTAGCGTTTCTAGGGTCATCATGTGTTACAATCCAATGTATTTGACTGATTATAAGAGTTATAGATGGATTTGGAGTGTTTAGACAACACTTATATCCATTTTGCCTTAAACTAGGCTAAACCGAGAAAACGGGCTAATACCGACAAAACATTGCTTTGTGGCAGTAAACAGCTTTGTTAGTGATTCTAGGGTCAAAATGTGACTCAATCCAATGTATTTGATTAATTATAAGAGTTAGAGATGGATTTGGAGTGTTTAGACAACAGTTATACCCATTTCCTCCCAAAACAGGCTAAAACCGAGAAAACATTGATTAGAAGCAGTAAACAGCTTTGTTAGCGTTTCTAGGGTCATCATGTGTTACAATCCAATGTATTTGACTGATTATAAGAGTTATAGATGGATTTGGAGTGTTTAGACAACACTTATACCCATTTCCTCCCAAAACAGGCTAAAACCGAAAAACATTGATTAGAAGCAGTAAACAGCTTTGTTAGCGTTTCTAGGGTCATCATGTGTTACAATCCAATGTATTTGACTGATTATAAGAGTTAGAGATGGATTTGGAGTGTTTAGACAACACTTATACCCATTTCCTCCCAAAACAGGCTAAAACCGAGAAAACATTGATTAGAAGCAGTAAACAGCTTTGTTAGCGTTTCTAGGGTCATCATGTGTTACAATCCAATGTATTTGACTGATTATAAGAGTTATAGATGGATTTGGAGTGTTTAGACAACACTTACATCCAGTTTGTCTTAAACCAGGCAAAAACCGAGAAAACGGGCTAAAACCGACAAAACATTGCTTTGTGGCAGTAAACAGCTTTGTTAGTGATTCTAGGGTCAAAATGTGACTCAATCCAATGTATTTGATTAATTATAAGAGTTAGAGATGGATTTGGAGTGTTTAGACAACAGTTATACCCATTTCCTCCCAAAACAGGCTAAAACCGAGAAAACATTGATTAGAAGCAGTAAACAGCTTTGTTAGCGTTTCTAGGGTCATCATGTGTTACAATCCAATGTATTTGACTGATTATAAGAGTTATAGATGGATTTGGAGTGTTTAGACAACACTTATACCCATTTCCTCCCAAAACGGGCTAAAACCGAGAAAACATTGATTAGAAGCAGTAAACAGCTTTGTTAGCGTTTCTAGGGTCATCATGTGTTACAATCCAATGTATTTGACTGATTATAAGAGTTATAGATGGATTTGGAGTGTTTAGACAACACTTATACCCATTTCCTCCCAAAAAAGGCTAAAACCGAGAAAACATTGATTAGAAGCAGTAAACAGCTTTGTTAGCGTTTCTAGGGTCATCATGTGTTACAATCCAATGTATTTGACTGATTATAAGAGTTATAGATGGATTTGGAGTGTTTAGACAACACTTATATCCATTTGTCTTAAAACAGGCTAAAACCGAGAAAACGGGCTAAAACCGACAAAACATTGCTTTGTGGCAGTAAACAGCTTTGTTAGTGATTCTAGGGTCAAAATGTGACTCAATCCAATGTATTTGATTAATTATAAGAGTTAGAGATGGATTTGGAGTGTTTAGACAACAGTTATACCCATTTCCTCCCAAAACAGGCTAAAACCGAGAAAACATTGATTAGAAGCAGTAAACAGCTTTGTTAGCGTTTCTAGGGTCATCATGTGTTACAATCCAATGTATTTGACTGATTATAAGAGTTATAGATGGATTTGGAGTGTTTAGACAACACTTATACCCATTTCCTCCCAAAAAGGCTAAAACCGAGAAAACATTGATTAGAAGCAGTAAACAGCTTTGTTAGCGTTTCTAGGGTCATCATGTGTTACAATCCAATGTATTTGACTGATTATAAGAGTTATAGATGGATTTGGAGTGTTTAGACAACACTTATATCCATTTTGCCTAAACCAGGCTAAAACCGAGAAAACGGGCTAAAACCGACAAAACATTGCTTGAGGCAGTAAACAGCTTTGTTAGTGATTCTAGGGTCAAAATGTGACTCAATCCAATGTATTTGATTAATTATAAGAGTTAGAGATGGATTTGGAGTGTTTAGACAACAGTTATACCCATTTCCTCCCAAAACAGGCTAAAACCGAGAAAACATTGATTAGAAGCAGTAAACAGCTTTGTTAGCGTTTCTAGGGTCATCATGTGTTACAATCCAATGTATTTGACTGATTATAAGAGTTATAGATGGATTTGGAGTGTTTAGACAACACTTATACCCATTTCCTCCCAAAAGGCTAAAACCGAGAAAACATTGATTAGAAGCAGTAAACAGCTTTGTTAGCGTTTCTAGGGTCATCATGTGTTACAATCCAATGTATTTGACTGATTATAAGAGTTATAGATGGATTTGGAGTGTTTAGACAACACTTATATCCATTTTGCCTTAAACCAGGCTAAAACCGAGAAAACAGTCTAAAACCGAGAAAACATTGATTAGAAGCAGTAAACAGCTTTGTTAGTGATTCTAGGGTCAAAATGTGACTCAATCCAATGTATTTGATTAATTATAAGAGTTAGAGATGGATTTGGAGTGTTTAGACAACAGTTATACCCATTTCCTCCCAAAACAGGCTAAAACCGAGAAAACATTGATTAGAAGCAGTAAACAGCTTTGTTAGCGTTTCTAGGGTCATCATGTGTTACAATCCAATGTATTTGACTGATTATAAGAGTTATAGATGGATTTGGAGTGTTTAGACAACACTTATACCCATTTCCTCCCAAAACAGGCTAAAACCGAGAAAACATTTATTAGAAGCAGTAAACAGCTTTGTTAGCGTTTCTAGGGTCATCATGTGTTACAATCCAATGTATTTGACTGATTATAAGAGTTAGAGATGGATTTGGAGTGTTTAGACAACACTTATACCCATTTCCTCCCAAAACAGGCTAAAACCGAGAAAACATTGATTAGAAGCAGTAAACAGCTTTGTTAGCGTTTCTAGGGTCATCATGTGTTACAATCCAATGTATTTGACTGATTATAAGAGTTATAGATGGATTTGGAGTGTTTAGACAACACTTACATCCAGTTTGTCTTAAACCAGGCAAAAACCGAGAAAACGGGCTAAAACCGACAAAACATTGCTTTGTGGCAGTAAACAGCTTTGTTAGTGATTCTAGGGTCAAAATGTGACTCAATCCAATGTATTTGATTAATTATAAGAGTTAGAGATGGATTTGGAGTGTTTAGACAACAGTTATACCCATTTCCTCCCAAAAAGGCTAAAACCGAGAAAACATTGATTAGAAGCAGTAAACAGCTTTGTTAGCGTTTCTAGGGTCATCATGTGTTACAATCCAATGTATTTGACTGATTATAAGAGTTATAGATGGATTTGGAGTGTTTAGACAACACTTATACCCATTTCCTCCCAAAAAGGCTAAAACCGAGAAAACATTGATTAGAAGCAGTAAACAGCTTTGTTAGCGTTTCTAGGGTCATCATGTGTTACAATCCAATGTATTTGACTGATTATAAGAGTTATAGATGGATTTGGAGTGTTTAGACAACACTTATACCCATTTCCTCCCAAAAAGGCTAAAACCGAGAAAACATTGATTAGAAGCAGTAAACAGCTTTGTTAGCGTTTCTAGGGTCATCATGTGTTACAATCCAATGTATTTGACTGATTATAAGAGTTATAGATGGATTTGGAGTGTTTAGACAACACTTATATCCATTTTGTCCTAAACAAGGCTAAAACGAGAAAACGGGCTAAAACCGACAAAACATGCTTTGAGGCAGTAAACAGCTTTGTTAGTGATTCTAGGGTCAAAATGTGACTCAATCCA
Source organism: Camelina laxa (assembly GCA_024034495.1). Taxonomy (NCBI): domain Eukaryota; kingdom Viridiplantae; phylum Streptophyta; class Magnoliopsida; order Brassicales; family Brassicaceae; genus Camelina; species Camelina laxa. Next base: position 57,948 of record JALLKC010000194.1, on the reverse strand, counting down.
ATGTATTTGATTAATTATAAGAGTTAGAGATGGATTTGGAGTGTTTAGACAACAGTTATACCCATTTCCTCCCAAAACAGGCTAAAACCGAGAAAACATTGATTAGAAGCAGTAAACAGCTTTGTTAGCGTTTCTAGGGTCATCATGTGTTACAATCCAATGTATTTGACTGATTATAAGAGTTATAGATGGATTTGGAGTGTTTAGACAACACTTATACCCATTTCCTCCCAAAACAGGCTAAAACCGAAAACATTATTAGAAGCAGTAAACAGCTTTGTTAGCGTTTCTAGGGTCATCATGTGTTACAATCCAATGTATTTGACTGATTATAAGAGTTAGAGATGGATTTGGAGTGTTTAGACAACAGTTATACCCATTTCCTCCCAAAACAGGCTAAAACCGAGAAAACATTGATTAGAAGCAGTAAACAGCTTTGTTAGCGTTTCTAGGGTCATCATGTGTTACAATCCAATGTATTTGACTGATTATAAGAGTTATAGATGGATTTGGAGTGTTTAGACAACACTTACATCCAGTTTGTCTTAAACCAGGCAAAAACCGAGAAAACGGGCTAAAACCGACAAAACATTGCTTTGTGGCAGTAAACAGCTTTGTTAGTGATTCTAGGGTCAAAATGTGACTCAATCCAATGTATTTGATTAATTATAAGAGTTAGAGATGGATTTGGAGTGTTTAGACAACAGTTATACCCATTTCCGCCCAAAACAGGCTAAAACCGAGAAAACATTGATTAGAAGCAGTAAACAGCTTTGTTAGCGTTTCTAGGGTCATCATGTTTTACAATCCATTGTATTTTACTGATTATAAGAGTTATAGATGGATTTGGAGTGTTTAGACAACACTTATACCCATTTCCTCCCAAAAAGGCTAAAACCGAGAAAACATTGATTAGAAGCAGTAAACAGCTTTGTTAGCGTTTCTAGGGTCATCATGTGTTACAATCCAATGTATTTGACTGATTATAAGAGTTATAGATGGATTTGGAGTGTTTAGACAACACTTATATCCATTTTGCCTTAAACCAGGCTAAAACCGAGAAAACGGGCTAATACCGACAAAACATTGCTTTGTGGCAGTAAACAGCTTTGTTAGTGATTCTAGGGTCAAAATGTGACTCAATCCAATGTATTTGATTAATTATAAGAGTTAGAGATGGATTTGGAGTGTTTAGACAACAGTTATACCCATTTCCTCCCAAAACAGGCTAAAACCGAGAAAACATTGATTAGAAGCAGTAAACAGCTTTGTTAGCGTTTCTAGGGTCATCATGTGTTACAATCCAATGTATTTGACTGATTATAAGAGTTATAGATGGATTTGGAGTGTTTAGACAACACTTATACCCATTTCCTCCCAAAAAGGCTAAAACCGAGAAAACATTGATTAGAAGCAGTAAACAGCTTTGTTAGCGTTTCTAGGGTCATCATGTGTTACAATCCAATGTATTTGACTGATTATAAGAGTTATAGATGGATTTGGAGTGTTTAGACAACACTTATATCCATTTTGCCTTAAACCAGGCTAAAACCGAGAAAACGGGCTAAAACCGACAAAACATTGCTTTGAGGCAGTAAACAGCTTTGTTAGTGATTCTAGGGTCAAAATGTGACTCAATCCAATGTATTTGATTAATTATAAGAGTTAGAGATGGATTTGGAGTGTTTAGACAACAGTTATACCCATTTCCTCCCAAAACAGGCTAAAACCGAGAAAACATTGATTAGAAGCAGTAAACAGCTTTGTTAGCGTTTCTAGGGTCATCATGTGTTACAATCCAATGTATTTGACTGATTATAAGAGTAATAGATGGATTTTGAGTGTTTAGACAACACTTACACCCATTTCCTCCCAAAACAGGCTAAAACCGAAAAAACATTTATTAGAAGCAGTAAAAAGCTTTGTTAGCGTTTCTAGGGTCATCATGTGTTACAATCCAATGTATTTGACTGATTATAAGAGTTAGAGATGGATTTGGAGTGTTTAGACAACACTTATACCCATTTCCTCCCAAAACAGGCTAAAACCGAGAAAACATTGATTAGAAGCAGTAAACAGCTTTGTTAGCGTTTCTAGGGTCATCATGTGTTACAATCCATTGTATTTGACTGATTATAAGAGTTATAGATGGATTTGGAGTGTTTAGACAACACTTACATCTAGTTTGTCTTACACCAGGCAAAAACCGAGAAAACGGGCTAAAACCGACAAAACATTGCTTTGTGGCAGTAAACAGCTTTGTTAGTGATTCTAGGGACAAAATGTGACTCAATCCAATGTATTTGATTAATTATAAGAGTTAGAGATTGATTTGGAGTGTTTAGACAACAGTTATACCCATTTCCGCCCAAAACAGGCTAAAACCGAGAAAACATTGATTAGAAGCAGTAAACAGCTTTGTTAGCGTTTCTAGGGTCATCATGTGTTACAATCCAATGTATTTGACTGATTATAAGAGTTATAGATGGATTTGGAGTGTTTAGACAACACTTATACCCATTTCCTCCCAAAAAGGCTAAAACCGAGAAAACATTGATTAGAAGCAGTAAACAGCTTTGTTAGCGTTTCTAGGGTCATCATGTGTTACAATCCAATGTATTTGACTGATTATAAGAGTTATAGATGGATTTGGAGTGTTTAGACAACACTTATACCCATTTCCTCCCAAAAAGGCTAAAACCGAGAAAACATTGATTAGAAGCAGTAAACAGCTTTGTTAGCGTTTCTAGGGTCATCATGTGTTACAATCCAATGTATTTGACTGATTATAAGAGTTATAGATGGATTTGGAGTGTTTAGACAACACTTATATCCATTTTGTCTTAAACCAGGCTAAAACCGAGAAAACGGGCTAAAACCGAGAAAACATTGATTAGAAGCAGTAAACAGCTTTGTTAGTGATTCTAGGGTCAAAATGTGACTCAATCCAATGTATTTGATTAATTATAAGAGTTAGAGATGGATTTGGAGTGTTTAGACAACAGTTATACCCATTTCCTCCCAAAACAGGCTAAAACCGAGAAAACATTGATTAGAAGCAGTAAACAGCTTTGTTAGCGTTTCTAGGGTCATCATGTGTTACAATCCAATGTATTTGACTGATTATAAGAGTTATAGATGGATTTGGAGTGTTTAGACAACACTTATACCCATTTCCTCCCAAAAAGGCTAAAACCGAGAAAACATTGATTAGAAGCAGTAAACAGCTTTGTTAGCGTTTCTAGGGTCATCATGTGTTACAATCCAATGTATTTGACTGATTATAAGAGTTATAGATGGACTTGGAGTGTTTAGACAACACTTATATCCATTTTGTCCTAAACAAGGCTAAAACCGAGAAAACGGGCTAAAACCGACAAATCAATTCTTTGAGGCAGTAAACAGCTTTGTTATTGATTCTAGGGTCAAAATGTGACTCAATCCAATGTATTTGATTAATTATAAGAGTTAGAGATGGATTTGGAGTGTTAGACAACAGTTATACCCATTTCCTCCCAAAACAGGCTAAAACCGAGAAAACATTGATTAGAAGCAGTAAACAGCTTTGTTAGCGTTTCTAGGGTCATCATGTGTTACAATCCAATGTATTTGACTGATTATAAGAGTAATAGATGGATTTTGAGTGTTTAGACAACACTTACACCCATTTCCTCCCAAAACAGGCTAAAACCGAAAAAACATATATTAGAAGCAGTAAAAAGCTTTGTTAGCGTTTCTAGGGTCATCATGTGTTACAATCCAATGTATTTGACTGATTATAAGAGTTAGAGATGGATTTGGAGTGTTTAGACAACAGTTATACCCATTTCCTCCCAAAACAGGCTAAAACCGAGAAAACATTGATTAGAAGCAGTAAACAGCTTTGTTAGCGTTTCTAGGGTCTTCATGTGTTACAATTGAAACAAGGTATTTTTATGGGGATGAGGTGAAAGATGGAATAGATGATGATGAATGTATGCAATGATGGGTAAGGTGTTTCAATTGCCCTTATGCAGTTGCAGTATAAGGGGTATCAATCCAATTTGAGTGGTTGTAAACAGTTAAGATATGCATAAAGATCTAATTTAAGCCAAATGAAAAGGATGTTGCCACTAAACAATCCTATGATAAAAGTGTAAAGTGCAGAAGGTAAACTAAATGAACTAAGAACTAAATGCAAATGAAATAGAATGATTAAGACAGTAATGATGCAACCGACAGAAACAGAAACTAAGATAAAGAACAAATGCAAGACAATAATGAACAGGACACTAAATGTATGCAGCAGAAATGGAACAGGAATGAAACAAGACAATCACAAATCATAAATAACAGAGTTCTGGGGATGAACTCGAGCCAGCACTCGACCGAGTGTAGGTCGAGTGAGTGGTCGAGCTAGACTAAACGCAGAAACAGAGCAATGCAATAAAAACAGAGTAATGCAAAGACAGATCAAACTACAATCAAGCAACGGGATTAAGACTGAAAATCAATAAACAAAGAAGGACTTGAGGAGGGATTCATGGGCTGGACTAATGATTGAGGCTATCTAACTTGATCAACAAATCTCAAACAACATGAGCTAATCTCTAGACATATGAATCCAAGACAAGTTTCTCCCACTCTCATGGTCAAGAAACAATCAAACCTATGCATTTCTAGACTTGCTCTCACATAGTAAAGAATCTACACAAGCAGGCAGTAAGAAATATGTCTCATACCAAACAAAACTTCTAATCTCTTAGCAAGCAAGATGGTAAGCTCTAGATCTAGCCTTATCTATGCCTCTTAAACATTGGTGTGATGCTAAGATGCTTGAAATCAGATCCTACCCTCTCAGATATAGGATCAGCATTAAGAACATCTACCCTAGAAGAGATCTACAACAATCAAGCTTGATCAAGCCAAACAAACCTCATTCACAGCCCAGCCTAACCCATCCTCAAGATCCTAAACTACTACTCACAAGAACACATGATAAACATCAAAATCATAAACCCAGAAAAGATTGAAACTTGCATCATTAGATAGATAAAACAAAGATCTACAATATTGAAAAAGAAATGAAACTTAAATTCTCAATATTAAGAAAGTTATTAAACTAACAATAAAGAGAAATTTAGTCTTTTTCAAGTACAAGATCTTAGGAATAAAAAGCAAAAGGAATAAATCCCAAAAAGGTAAATACTAGGTTTTTAAGAATATCTAAAAAGCTGACTAAAAGCTGACTAAAAGCTGACTCTCTTTGTGGCTGCAGGTACAAGGCTTTATATAGGAGGGGAGTGGAAGCCCTAAAAATGCTAAAAGACAAAATAGTCAACGGCTCGGTCAACTCGACCTGTACTCGGTCGAGTGGCAGGTCGAGCTGGCTTCTCTCGTGCATTGTCCACTCGGTCGAGTCCTCCTCAGCACACGGTCGAGTGTCTGGTCGAGTGTGCGGTCGAGTTGGACTCCGGACCTTGTTATTTCAGCCTTAACTCTCTTGCTTTCCCTTCATGATTGCTTCACTCCTTCCTCAACATTGCTTCCATGCTCCTTAAGTTCCAAAATCACCTGTTTATGCATGAAAAGATGCAAATGCAATGCAACTAAACTCTAATGCATGATTAGTCCTAAAGCTATGCAATAATGGTGAAAATGGATAGCAAAAGATGCAAAAGATGTGAATATACTAAGGGAAAACAGGGTAAAATATATGAACATCAACACCCCCAAACTTAGTCTTTGCTTGCCCTCAAGCAAATAAGCAAGACATAAGAATGTAGGTGAGGTTTGAAAGTGGGATCTCAGCTCCTAAAGCTTGCAAACAGACCATCTAGAATCAATGTCCAAGTTACTAGTACTATGATGCAAGTTGAATGAGCTGTACTTAAAGACTTTAGACAAGCATGTCACAACCTTTACTGATTTGAGCCTTAGATATCCACATGCATTCAAATCAACCATTTCCTTTAACATTCATTAATCAAGAACATGAATCAATTCTATGCAATGCTTAAACTCATTTGGCTTGGAGGTAAAGGCTTTGAGACAATGATAGTCTCTTTTAAGAGTGGGGCTTATCAATATCAAGGTTCTCTCATAAAAAATGGATTGAGCTTTAGAAGAATGCTAAAGGTAAGAACACCTAGACACATACAAGAATAAAACCTTGTCTACCCAAAGGTACCCAAAGTGTTTATCCTAGCAATCTAAACCCAAATGATCCTAGTGCTACCCTTTAACTTCTTCTTTTCTCTTTCACCCTTTTCTCTTTTGATTTTCAAGTCTTAGGAGAGGTTTCTTATTTGATCTTTCTAGTGGGATGGGGGATTCTTACTTATTTGCTATGGTTCTCTTTTCTTCTTATTCTTAAGACATACAAGCTTTTTGCTAGACTTTTCTTTTCTTTCTTTTCTTTTCTTTAACTAGAACCATCTTCAACATTTTTTTGCTTCCCATCCTTTCACTAGACCTTGCTTAAACACAATCTCCTCTTAAAGACTCTACCCTTTTTCTTTCTTTTTCTCCTTTTTTTTTTTTTTTTTCTTTTCTTTTCTTTTCTTTCTTTAACTTCCAAGTCCCAAACCCAACAAATGAACCACCTAGTCCTATCTAGTTTGAAAAATGCAAACTAGAACTACACAAGGCTTTACTCTTGTCAGTTCAAACCTAACACTTTCTACCAAGCTCAATCCTAAAAATAGGCCTCACACACTCAAGAATAAACATGGCTTGAAAGAAGGGTTGGTTAAGGGTAGGGGAAACTGATTCTTAATGAGGAAATCAGCTACTTGGATCAACAAGAGTGGTAAAAAGGAGAAAGATGATCCAAATATGTATATGGTATCCATGAGTTTAAAGCAATGCACACATTGATAATTGAAAGTCAATATTAAGTTCTTATAGATAGGAAATGGCATCAAATCACAACATGCTTCAATTTAGACTAAATGCAATGCAGGAATTCAATGCTTGGTTCAATCTTATGCTTCTAACCACTCAACTAGCATCAAAGTACTATTAACTTGGGCATTGATCCTAGTCTAGTGAATGAGCAAGCTAACAAGGAAATACTCATCATAGATCCCTAATGCAAGCAGTCCTATATGATAAACAAAATACTTGAATATGCAAAGCAAACTACATGAACACTCTTTTTTTATAAAGATTTTTGCAAAAATTTTCAAATTTTTAGGGTTTTTCTATGCCTTAGATGCTATGCAAATATTAACATGATGATGCTAAAAATTTGAAATAAGAAAACAAAACACAATGTCAAATGCTATCTCAAACCCTCCCCCAAACTTAAATCACACAGTCCCTTGTGTGAAAGAAATTTGTTGGAGGATTCAAGACTTAAAACAAAACACAATATGAAATGCAAATGGTATTTACAATGGAAAGGTGATAGTGTTACCTCAAGGATTGTAGAAGAAACTATCCACATCCTCCTGCATGCTATCAAAGGTGTAGCTGGGGTCTTGTTGGTGACTTGGAGAGGGGATTGGGGCAGCTCGACGATGGCGATCGACCGTGACTCGGTCGAGTGCATGTCCGAGTGGGGGGTCGAGCTGGACTGCGGATGTCATAACTCTGTCCTTGCTGCTGGTAGAACTGGTGGTAGAGGGCTGGATCCGTGAAGTAGTGGGGTGGGATGGGAGGGTAACCTGGATAAGCAGCTTGAGGTGGGAAGCCATATGGTTGTCTGTGCTGGAACTCGGTCGAGTGCACTGGTGGTGCTCGGTCGAGTGGGTGCTCGAGTGACCCGGTCGAGTGCCTCGAAAACTGCTGTTCTCGGGTACTTGAGCTCCTCTTCCTCTGAATTGGCTCATACATTGAAGCCCTAGCTGGTTCCACAGGATTCGCAACCCTTGAAAGTGCTCTAGTTGAGCTACTTCTCCTCAAAGGGCTTGAATGGCTAGGAGATGAGTTTCCACTCTTCAGCTCAGCAATCTCCTTCTTTAAGCCCTTGATAGACTTAGCCATGTTGGTCACCTTCTTCTTCAGCTTATCAAACCTCTTTCCTTGCCACTTGCCCCACTTTTGCAAAAGAGTTAACCTCTTGGCATTCTCCCTCACTCCTCTACTATCTCTTGGGTTGGGCTCATAGTCTTCAAAGTAGAACTGCTCCTCTCCTTCAGCTACTTGTGCATTTCCAGCTTCTTCAACTCTAGGTTGAACCACTCCATCAAACCAATGCTCCTCAGCTGGCCAAAAGTCAATGTTGGCTCCCTCTTGAATGGTGGTGAGCTCTTGGTTAGGCAATATGATTTGCTTTTTCCCAAGTGTTGGAAGCTCATAGTTGAAAATGTGGTTCCCTTGATGCATTTCCTTGGCTAGGATGAGAGTAGAAGTGAGGTAGCTTGAGTCAATCCATCTTGGTGAGACACTCTCTCCTCTAAGTGGAACTTTAGCAGCTTGAAGGATTGGAGTGATGATGCCCCCAATGGTAAGTGCTCCTCTTGACCCCTTGTTTTCCAACTTTCCTACCCAGCTTCTCAAGTAAATCATGTGGTCAATGAGCACCATTGCAAGATCAGTCTCTACAGTGCTCCCAAGGATGATGGTTCCATCTCTTGCCTTGAGGATGATCCCATTGAGAGCCAAGTCAATCATCTTCAGCTCTCCCTCATTGATGTTCCCAGTTTCCTTCCTTGCAAAGAAGGTGTTTGCAAGGGCTTTATGGAAGTACCTTAAAACTGGGCTCCTTATCTTTGAGCTCTTGGAGTTGGAGGAGGAGTAGAGCTTGTTGTCCCCAATGGTTTCCCAAACTGAGTAGAGCTCCTCTCTTGGTATCCTCAAACTCCTATGGCTGCCAGTTTCAAATCCAAACACATTGGCTATCTTTTTTATTGTAAGCTCATGCTTCCTCCCCTTGATTGTGAAGGTGATGTGACCAGCCCCAGCCTCAGGATCTTTCCTTGCATATGTGTGGAGCTTGACAGTGGCAAGGAACTCACAACTCTCCTCTTTGTAGCCCTCCATGCAAAGCCCCATAAACTTGGTGAGATTGCTCTTCTCAAAGAGATATTCTACATCCTCATCAATAGCAAGCTTCTGCATGGTCTCCTTGTGTGGATACCTAGTTCCCAAGAACTCCATCCTCATGAAAGCATCATAAAGTTGCCTCTTTGTCAGCCCACAAGACTCAGCTTCTCCATCATCCATCAATTCTTCTTCTTCACTTTCCTCCTCACTCTCACTTTCACTTTCTTCTTGCTCAACTTCAACAGCTGGCCTCTTCCCCTTGGCCTTGTGCTTCCTCATAAATTCATTAAGAGTAGGCTCTCTTTCCTCCTCACTTTCGGTCCTCTCAGGATCTTCCTCAACTCGCTCTCTCCTTGGACGCGGCATTTGGCTCGACCTACTGCTCGAACGGCCACTCGGTCGAGTGGTTGATCGAGTGGACCGTCGAGTGACTCTCTCAGATTCACCTCTTGATTCAAGGTCAGCATCACGACGTTCCATGGAGCTTGCAGCGGTTTGGTGCGACTTCTTGGTAATTTTGGAAGACATTTTCAAAAGAAACTGAAGGGAATAGACTCAAAGCACAAAGTTAATAGGTTAGTGACCCAAAAACTTGAAAGAACAAACTTGAGCAAGAGATGAACTTTGAAAGAGATTTTAAAGCTTGAATTTAAATGTTTTGAGCAAATGAGAGAATGTGAGAAGTGTAGGTTCGAGCAAGGACTATATAAAGAAGCTAAGGGGACAAGGAGACAAGGGTGGAGCGTCCATACCATTCAAATTCGAAATGGGAATCTTTGACTTACTTTTTGGCTGCCACTCGACCCCACACTCGACCAGCACGTGGTCGAGCTCCTTGAAAAATTTTGAAATTTCAAAATTTTTCTCCTTGTTCTTCCCTCCACTTGATCATTCTAGAAGAATGGGAATCAAATGGGCTTCTATTAGTATCCAGCTCGGCCGAGTACCTCTTGTTGTCTTGGTCGAGTGGGCTTGCGAGTCTCCTTCTCCAAGTCCAAATCTTTCTTTATCCAACTACATTCTTCCTCAAAAGCCTGTCTAACACAAACATAAAGTAAAACATATCAAAACTACTAGGAAAATAAACTATATTGTACAAGGATACCTTAGGGACTTCCTCCCTAGTGAGCTTGTTTAGAGTCACTAAGCTTGACTTCTTATAGCTCTTTAAACTTGATTAGGAGACCAAGGAGGTGATGAAATCCCTCCTGGTTCTGCTTGGTAACCTTGGTGCTCCTTCTTGATCACTACTTCCTTAACACTTGAACCATGTTTCTTCTTAAACTTGAGTTTTGGTTTTGCCTTCTTCAAAGACCTTTTGTTGAGCTGAGCTTGAAGTTCCTTTACTAAACCAGCTAGCACTTGAACTGAACCCCTTAGTTCTTGGACAGTCTTAGCTTGGGCTGAACCTTTAATCCTAGGGTTCCCTCCTTCCTCAAAAACTTCACAACTAGCCTTTTTCCCTATCATAAAGTGTTGACCTTCAATAGTAGGCTGATGATTAGCATTCTTGATGTCAAACTTCATAGTGAAGTCTTTAGCAAGATGAAGTTTGATGGTTCCCATCTTAACATCTATTACAGCTCCAACTGTGGCTAAGAATGGTCTCCCCAAGATGAGAGGATCTTCTGGCTCTTGGTCCATGTTCATGATCACAAAATCAGTTGGGATTCTTGCCTTTCCTATCTTTACTGGAAAGTTTTCAATTATCCCAAGCACATCCCTCTTGGATCCATCTGCCATGCCAATATAGAGATTGCAAGGCTTAAAGTATTCATACCCCAACTTTTCAGCCACTGAGTATGGCATTAGGCTCACTGAAGCTCCCAGATCACACAAGCATTTGTTGAAGTGCATGTAGCTAATGGAGCAAGGTAGATCAAATGATCCAGGGTCTTCAAGTTTTGTTGGTATAACAGCTTCCCCAATCTCTCTTAAGTCCTTCATGTCTTGCTCCTGAGCTTTCATCTTGGATAATTCAAGCAGCATGTCCTTGTAGGAAGGATTCTGAACGAATTTGCTCAAGTCAGGCCCTCTCTCCTCTTCCTTGTAAGCAATGGTAATCTCTTGTATAGCCATTACTTCCTTCAAGACCTTCACTTCCTCTTGTTGCAAAGCCATCTTTTCTTTTTTCTCAATAATTTCCCTCAGTTCCCTTATCTTTTGTGCCTTGAAACGTCCTGGGAATGGTAGAGGCGGTTTGTAAACAGGAGGAATGTATCTAGCAGGCTTAACAGCTTCTGTATCTGCAACTCGATCAACCACTCGAGCATGCACTCGGTCGAGTGGCTGTTCGAGTACCTGGTCGAGTGCAATGTCGCACTCCAGTTGCTTTGCAAAAACATCACTTGGGGCTTCAGTAACTGATAAATTCCCCCAAACTTGGACTTCACTGTCCTCAGTGACTTCTTTTTCATGAACTTGAATGGCCTTGGCTGTGAACTCCCTTGGATTTTGGACAGCTTTTCCAGGGAGTTGGCTAGGTTTAGGGGCTGAAGTAGAGGCAATGTTACTCTCCATATACTTCACTCTTGAGTTAAGACCCTCAAACTTCATGTTTAGATCATTGTACTGTGAAGTGAGTCTTTGATTCAACTCAGCAAACTGTTTGGCCTCCTCAATCTTTCCTTGTGTTTGCCCAATCAACAACTGTTGCATCATTGCCCTTAAGTCTTGTTCCTGGCCTTGGTTAGTCTGAAACCCTGGTGGGGGACACAATGGAGGCTGGAACACTTGATGTTGTTGTTTAGGGATGTAGCTTTGTTGCTGTGGAGGCTGTTGAGGTGGATAAACTTGGTCTTGAGGGTTGGCCACATTGGTACTCCTATATGAGAGATTGTTGTGTTTGAAACCTCCTTGGTTGTAGCCTTTGAATCCTCCTTGGTTTTGCATGTAGCACAACTCAGCAAACTCAGTCTCCCCTTCTTGAACTGGAGCCTCTTCCTCTCCAATGAAGTGAATGGACTTTTGCTGGCTAAGAAGAATCTTGTCCAGCTTCTCATTGACCATCTTCAAATCCCTCTTGTACTTTTCCTCTTGATCAGTGGAGGATGACCTTATGGTTCTGTCATAGTCCTCATTGTAGTTGCCATCTGATTGAGCAAGATTTTCAACCAACTCCCATCCTTCTTCAACATTTTTGTTGAGGAAGTTTCCATTTGAAGCTGTGTCAAGAAGCATTCTGATCTTGGGAAGCACCCCTCTATACAAAGTGCTTAAAAGGGACTCATTGCTGAAGCCATGGTGAGGACACTGAGTCTGGAATCCTTTAAACCTTTCCCAAGCTTCACAAAAACTCTCATTATTCCTTTGAGCAAACCCAGAGATTTCATTTCTCAATCTAGCAGTTCTAGCATTGGAAAAGAATTTGGCCAAGAAAGCCTTCTTGCAAGCATCCCATGTGGTTATTGCTCCAGTAGGAAGAGTCTTCTCCCAAAGGTGAGCCTTATCTCCAAGTGAGAATGGAAATAGCCTTAACTTGAAGCCATCCTCACTGACCCCATTGATCTTAGTAAGACCACATATCCTATCAAATTCATCAAGGTGGTCTAGGGGATCTTCCATTGGCAACCCATGGAACTTGTTGGCCTGAATCATTGAGATCAATCCACTTTTGATCTCAAAGTTGTTGTTGGCAACAGTAGGAGGCACAATACCAGCTCTCTGGTTATGTGTGTTTGGTGCATCTCCAGCACCAATGTTTCTTGCTCTTGGAGGTTGTTGAGCTTGATTCTCCATTAGAACTTGTTGTTCTTGTTCCTGATGGATCCTTGTTTTCTGCTGTCTCAGGTCCCTTGGTGGTTTGTTGATGTGATCAAGGAGTCTCTGAAGATTGTGAGGACCCTTGGACCTTGTTTGCATCAACAGAGTCGAGTACAGACTCGGACAGGCACTCGGTCGAGCGCAGGCTCGAGTGGGTGGTCGAGTCGACTGGGAACTGATGTCTATTTGTATCCGGCTTCTGACTCGATCAAGTGCTCGAGCACACACTCGGTCGAGTGGTGGTCGAGTTGATGGTCGAGCTAGTACCTGAAACTCAAGCACAAACAAGCAGAAGAATAAACAAGATCAGTAATGAACAAGTGGATAAACGAACTTAATCTTAGACTTTTATGGATCCTAATTGTCACAAAAACACACTCAAATAGGCAACGGCGCCAAATTGAAACAAGGTATTTTATGGTGATGAGGTCAAGATGGAATAGATGATGATGAATGTATGCAATGATGGGTAAGGTGTTTCAATTCCCCTTATGCAGTTGCAGTATAAGGGGTATCAATCCAATTTGAGTGGTTGTAAACAGTTAAGATATGCATAAAGATCTAATTTAAGCCAGATGAAAAGGATGTTGCCACTAAACAATCCTATGATGAAAGTGTAAAGTGCAGAAGGTAAACTAAATGAACTAAGAACTAAATGCAAATGAAATAGAATGATTAAGACAGTAATGATGCAATCAACAGAAACAGAAACTAAGATAAAGAACAAATGCAAGACAATAATGAACAGGACACTAAATGGATGCAGCAGAAATGGAACAGGAATGAAACAAGACAATCACAAATCATAAATAACAGAGTTCTGGGGATGAACTCGAGCCAGCACTCGACCGAGTGTAGGTCGAGTGAGTGGTCGAGCTAGACTAAACGCAGAAACAGAGCAATGCAATAAAAACAGAGTAATGCAAAGACAGATCAAACTACAATCAAGCAACGGGATTAAGACTGAAAAATCAATAAACAAAGAAGGACTTGAGGAGGGATTCATGGGCTGGACTAATGATTGAGGCTATCTAACTTGATCAACAAATCTCAAACAACATGAGCTAATCTCTAGACATATGAATCCAAGACAAGTTTCTCCCACTCTCATGGTCAAGAAACAATCAAACCTATGCATTTCTAGACTTGCTCTCACATAGTAAAGAATCTACACAAGCAGGCAGTAAGAAATATGTCTCATACCAAACAAAACTTCTAATCTCTTAGCAAGCAAGATGGTAAGCTCTAGATCTAGCCTTATCTATGCCTCTTAAACATTGGTGTGATGCTAAGATGCTTGAAATCAGATCCTACCCTCTCAGATATAGGATCAGCATTAAGAACATCTACCCTAGAAGAGATCTACAACAATCAAGCTTGATCAAGCCAAACAAACCTCATTCACAGCCCAGCCTAACCCATCCTCAAGATCCTAAACTACTACTCACAAGAACACATGATAAACATCAAAATCATAAACCCAGAAAAGATTGAAACTTGCATCATTAGATAGATAAAACAAAGATCTACAATATTGAAAAAGAAATGAAACTTAAATTCTCAATATTAAGAAAGTTATTAAACTAACAATAAAGAGAAATTTAGTCTTTTTCAAGTACAAGATCTTAGGAATAAAAAGCAAAAGGAATAAATCCCAAAAAGGTAAATACTAGGTTTTTAAGAATATCTAAAATCTAAAAAGCTGACTCTTTTTGTGGCTGCAGGTACAAGGCTTTATATAGGAGGGGAGTGGAAGCCCTAAAAATGCTAAAAGACAAAATAGTCAACGGCTCGGTCAACTCGACCTGTGCTCGGTCGAGTGGCAGGTCGAGCTGGCTTCTCTCGTGCATTGTCCACTCGGTCGAGTCCTCCTCAGCACACGGTCGAGTGTCTGGTCGAGTGTGCGGTCGAGTTGGACTCCGGACCTTGTTATTTCAGCCTTAACTCTCTTGCTTTCCCTTCATGATTGCTTCACTCCTTCCTCAACATTGCTTCCATGCTCCTTAAGCTCCAAAATCACCTGTTTATGCATGAAAAGATGCAAATGCAATGCAACTAAACTCTAATGCATGATTAGTCCTAAAGCTATGCAATAATGGTGAAAATGGATAGCAAAAGATGCAAAAGATGTGAATATACTAAGGGAAAACAGGGTAAAATATATGAACATCAACAATCCATTGTATTTGACTGATTATAAGAGTTATAGATGGATTTGGAGTGTTTAGACAACACTTATACCCATTTCCTCTCAAAACAGGCTAAAACCGAGAAAACATTTATTAGAAGCAGTAAACAGCTTTGTTAGCGTTTCTAGGGTCATCATGTGTTACAATCCAATGTATTTGACTGATTATAAGAGTTATAGATGGATTTGGAGTGTTTAGACAACACTTATATCCATTTGTCTTCCAAAACACGGGCTAAAACCGACAAAACATTGCTTTGAAGCAGTAAACAGCTTTGTTAGTGATTCTAGGGTCAAAATGTGACTCAATCCAATGTATTTGATTAATTATAAGAGTTAGAGATGGATTTGGAGTGTTTAGACAACAGTTATACCCATTTCCTCCCAAAACAGGCTAAAACCGAGAAAACATTGATTAGAAGCAGTAAACAGCTTTGTTAGCGTTTCTAGGGTCATCATGTGTTACAATCCAATGTATTTGACTGATTATAAGAGTTATAGATGGATTTGGAGTGTTTAGACAACACTTATACCCATTTCCTCCCAAAAAGGCTAAAACCGAGAAACATTGATTAGAAGCAGTAAACAGCTTTGTTAGCGTTTCTAGGGTCATCATGTGTTACAATCCAATGTATTTGACTGATTATAAGAGTTATAGATGGATTTGGAGTGTTTAGACAACACTTATACCCATTTCCTCCCAAAAAGGCTAAAACCGAGAAAACATTGATTAGAAGCAGTAAACAGCTTTGTTAGCGTTTCTAGGGTCATCATGTGTTACAATCCAATGTATTTGACTGATTATAAGAGTTATAGATGGATTTGGAGTGTTTAGACAACACTTATATCCATTTTGTCTTAAACCCTAAAACGAGAAAACGGGCTAAAACCGACAAAACATTGATTGAAGCAGTAAACAGCTTTGTTAGTGATTCTAGGGTCAAAATGTGACTCAATCCAATGTATTTGATTAATTATAAGAGTTAGAGATGGATTTGGAGTGTTTAGACAACAGTTATACCCATTTCCTCCCAAAACAGGCTAAAACCGAGAAAACATTGATTAGAAGCAGTAAACAGCTTTGTTAGCGTTTCTAGGGTCATCATGTGTTACAATCCAATGTATTTGACTGATTATAAGAGTTATAGATGGATTTGGAGTGTTTAGACAACACTTATACCCATTTCCTCCCAAACAGGCTAAAACCGAGAAAACATTGATTAGAAGCAGTAAACAGCTTTGTTAGCGTTTCTAGGGTCATCATGTGTTACAATCCAATGTATTTGACTGATTATAAGAGTTATAGATGGATTTGGAGTGTTTAGACAACACTTATATCCATTTTCCTAAACCAGGCTAAAACCGAGAAAACGGGCTAATACCGAGAAAACATTGATTAGAAGCAGTAAACAGCTTTGTTAGTGATTCTAGGGTCAAAATGTGACTCAATCCAATGTATTTGATTAATTATAAGAGTTAGAGATGGATTTGGAGTGTTTAGACAACAATACCCATTTCCTCCCAAAACAGGCTAAAACCGAGAAAACATTGATTAGAAGCAGTAAACAGCTTTGTTAGCGTTTCTAGGGTCATCATGTTTACAATCCAATGTATTTGACTGATTATAAGAGTTATAGATGGATTTGGAGTGTTTAGACAACACTTATACCCATTTCCTCCCAAAAGGCTAAAACCGAGAAAACATTGATTAGAAGCAGTAAACAGCTTTGTTAGCGTTTCTAGGGTCATCATGTGTTACAATCCAATGTATTTGACTGATTATAAGAGTTATAGATGGATTTGGAGTGTTTAGACAACACTTATACCCATTTCCTCCCAAAAAGGCTAAAACCGAGAAAACATTGATTAGAAGCAGTAAACAGCTTTGTTAGCGTTTCTAGGGTCATCATGTGTTACAATCCAATGTATTTGACTGATTATAAGAGTTATAGATGGATTTGGAGTGTTTAGACAACACTTATATCCATTTTGTCTTAAACAGGCTAAAACCGAGAAAACGGGCTAAAACCGACAAAACATTGCTTTGAGGCAGTAAACAGCTTTGTTAGTGATTCTAGGGTCAAAATGTGACTCAATCCAATGTATTTGATTAATTATAAGAGTTAGAGATGGATTTGGAGTGTTTAGACAACAGTTATACCCATTTCCTCCCAAAACAGGCTAAAACCGAGAAAACATTGATTAGAAGCAGTAAACAGCTTTGTTAGCGTTTCTAGGGTCATCATGTGTTACAATCCAATGTATTTGACTGATTATAAGAGTTATAGATGGATTTGGAGTGTTTAGACAACACTTATACCCATTTCCTCCCAAAGAGGCTAAAACCGAGAAAACATTGATTAGAAGCAGTAAACAGCTTTGTTAGCGTTTCTAGGGTCATCATGTGTTACAATCCAATGTATTTGACTGATTATAAGAGTTATAGATGGATTTGGAGTGTTTAGACAACACTTATATCCATTTGCCTAAACAGGCTAAAACCGAGAAAACGGGCTAAAACCGACAAAACATTGCTTAGAAGCAGTAAACAGCTTTGTTAGTGATTCTAGGGTCAAAATGTGACTCAATCCAATGTATTTGATTAATTATAAGAGTTAGAGATGGATTTGGAGTGTTTAGACAACAGTTATACCCATTTCCTCCCAAAACAGGCTAAAACCGAGAAAACATTGATTAGAAGCAGTAAACAGCTTTGTTAGCGTTTCTAGGGTCATCATGTGTTACAATCCAATGTATTTGACTGATTATAAGAGTTATAGATGGATTTGGAGTGTTTAGACAACACTTATACCCATTTCCTCCCAAAAAGGCTAAAACCGAGAAAACATTGATTAGAAGCAGTAAACAGCTTTGTTAGCGTTTCTAGGGTCATCATGTGTTACAATCCAATGTATTTGACTGATTATAAGAGTTATAGATGGATTTGGAGTGTTTAGACAACACTTATACCCATTTCCTCCCAAAAAGGCTAAAACCGAGAAAACATTGATTAGAAGCAGTAAACAGCTTTGTTAGCGTTTCTAGGGTCATCATGTGTTACAATCCAATGTATTTGACTGATTATAAGAGTTATAGATGGATTTGGAGTGTTTAGACAACACTTATATCCATTTTGTCTTAAACCAAAACCGAGAAAACGGGCTAAAACCGACAAAACATTGCTTTGAGGTAAACAGCTTTGTTAGTGATTCTAGGGTCAAAATGTGACTCAATCCAATGTATTTGATTAATTATAAGAGTTAGAGATGGATTTGGAGTGTTTAGACAACAGTTATACCCATTTCCTCCCAAAACAGGCTAAAACCGAGAAAACATTGATTAGAAGCAGTAAACAGCTTTGTTAGCGTTTCTAGGGTCATCATGTGTTACAATCCAATGTATTTGACTGATTATAAGAGTTATAGATGGATTTGGAGTGTTTAGACAACACTTATACCCATTTCCTCCCAAAAGGCTAAAACCGAGAAAACATTGATTAGAAGCAGTAAACAGCTTTGTTAGCGTTTCTAGGGTCATCATGTGTTACAATCCAATGTATTTGACTGATTATAAGAGTTATAGATGGATTTGGAGTGTTTAGACAACACTTATATCCATTTTGTCCTAAACAGGCTAAAACCGAGAAAACGGGCTAAAACCGACAAAACATTGCTTTGAGGCAGTAAACAGCTTTGTTAGTGATTCTAGGGTCAAAATGTGACTCAATCCAATGTATTTGATTAATTATAAGAGTTAGAGATGGATTTGGAGTGTTTAGACAACAGTTATACCCATTTCCTCCCAAAACAGGCTAAAACCGAGAAAACATTGATTAGAAGCAGTAAACAGCTTTGTTAGCGTTTCTAGGGTCATCATGTGTTACAATCCAATGTATTTGACTGATTATAAGAGTTATAGATGGATTTGGAGTGTTTAGACAACACTTATACCCATTTCCTCCCAAAACAGGCTAAAACCGAGAAAACATTGATTAGAAGCAGTAAACAGCTTTGTTAGCGTTTCTAGGGTCATCATGTGTTACAATCCAATGTATTTGACTGATTATAAGAGTTAGAGATGGATTTGGAGTGTTTAGACAACACTTATACCCATTTCCTCCCAAAACAGGCTAAAACCGAGAAAACATTGATTAGAAGCAGTAAACAGCTTTGTTAGCGTTTCTAGGGTCATCATGTGTTACAATCCAATGTATTTGACTGATTATAAGAGTTATAGATGGATTTGGAGTGTTTAGACAACACTTATACCCATTTCCTCCCAAAACAGGCTAAAACCGAGAAAACATTGATTAGAAGCAGTAAACAGCTTTGTTAGCGTTTCTAGGGTCATCATGTGTTACAATCCAATGTATTTGACTGATTATAAGAGTTATAGATGGATTTGGAGTGTTTAGACAACACTTATATCCATTTGTCTTAAACCAGGCTAAAACCGAGAAAACGGGCTAAAACCGACAAAACATTGCTTTGAGGCAGTAAACAGCTTTGTTAGTGATTCTAGGGTCAAAATGTGACTCAATCCAATGTATTTGATTAATTATAAGAGTTAGAGATGGATTTGGAGTGTTTAGACAACAGTTATACCCATTTCCTCCCAAAACAGGCTAAAACCGAGAAAACATTGATTAGAAGCAGTAAACAGCTTTGTTAGCGTTTCTAGGGTCATCATGTGTTACAATCCAATGTATTTGACTGATTATAAGAGTTATAGATGGATTTGGAGTGTTTAGACAACACTTATACCCATTTCCTCCCAAAAAGGCTAAAACCGAGAAAACATTGATTAGAAGCAGTAAACAGCTTTGTTAGCGTTTCTAGGGTCATCATGTGTTACAATCCAATGTATTTGACTGATTATAAGAGTTATAGATGGATTTGGAGTGTTTAGACAACACTTATACCCATTTCCTCCCAAAAGGCTAAAACCGAGAAAACATTGATTAGAAGCAGTAAACAGCTTTGTTAGCGTTTCTAGGGTCATCATGTGTTACAATCCAATGTATTTGACTGATTATAAGAGTTATAGATGGATTTGGAGTGTTTAGACAACACTTATATCCATTTGTCTTAAAGGCAAAACCGAGAAAACGGGCTAAAACCGACAAAACATTGCTTTGAAGCAGTAAACAGCTTTGTTAGTGATTCTAGGGTCAAAATGTGACTCAATCCAATGTATTTGATTAATTATAAGAGTTAGAGATGGATTTGGAGTGTTTAGACAACAGTTATACCCATTTCCTCCCAAAACAGGCTAAAACCGAGAAAACATTGATTAGAAGCAGTAAACAGCTTTGTTAGCGTTTCTAGGGTCATCATGTGTTACAATCCAATGTATTTGACTGATTATAAGAGTTATAGATGGATTTGGAGTGTTTAGACAACACTTATACCCATTTCCTCCCAAAAAGGCTAAAACCGAGAAAACATTGATTAGAAGCAGTAAACAGCTTTGTTAGCGTTTCTAGGGTCATCATGTGTTACAATCCAATGTATTTGACTGATTATAAGAGTTATAGATGGATTTGGAGTGTTTAGACAACACTTATATCCATTTTGTCCTAAACCAGGCTAAAACCGAGAAAACGGGCTAAAACCGAGAAAACATTGATTAGAAGCAGTAAACAGCTTTGTTAGCGTTTCTAGGGTCATCATGTGTTACAATCCAATGTATTTGACTGATTATAAGAGTTATAGATGGATTTGGAGTGTTTAGACAACACTTATACCCATTTCCTCCCAAAACAGGCTAAAACCGAGAAAACATTGATTAGAAGCAGTAAACAGCTTTGTTAGCGTTTCTAGGGTCATCATGTGTTACAATCCAATGTATTTGACTGATTATAAGAGTTATAGATGGATTTGGAGTGTTTAGACAACACTTATATCCATTTGTCTTAAACCAGGCAAAACCGAGAAAACGGGCTAAAACCGACAAAACATTGCTTTGAAGCAGTAAACAGCTTTGTTAGTGATTCTAGGGTCAAAATGTGACTCAATCCAATGTATTTGATTAATTATAAGAGTTAGAGATGGATTTGGAGTGTTTAGACAACAGTTATACCCATTTCCTCCCAAAACAGGCTAAAACCGAGAAAACATTGATTAGAAGCAGTAAACAGCTTTGTTAGCGTTTCTAGGGTCATCATGTGTTACAATCCAATGTATTTGACTGATTATAAGAGTTATAGATGGATTTGGAGTGTTTAGACAACACTTATACCCATTTCCTCCCAAAAAGGCTAAAACCGAGAAAACATTGATTAGAAGCAGTAAACAGCTTTGTTAGCGTTTCTAGGGTCATCATGTGTTACAATCCAATGTATTTGACTGATTATAAGAGTTATAGATGGATTTGGAGTGTTTAGACAACACTTATACCCATTTCCTCCCAAAAAGGCTAAAACCGAGAAAACATTGATTAGAAGCAGTAAACAGCTTTGTTAGCGTTTCTAGGGTCATCATGTGTTACAATCCAATGTATTTGACTGATTATAAGAGTTATAGATGGATTTGGAGTGTTTAGACAACACTTATATCCAGTTTGTCTTAAACCAGGCAAAACCGAGAAAACGGGCTAAAACCGACAAAACATTGCTTTGAGGCAGTAAACAGCTTTGTTAGTGATTCTAGGGTCAAAATGTGACTCAATCCAATGTATTTGATTAATTATAAGAGTTAGAGATGGATTTGGAGTGTTTAGACAACAGTTATACCCATTTCCTCCCAAAACAGGCTAAAACCGAGAAAACATTGATTAGAAGCAGTAAACAGCTTTGTTAGCGTTTCTAGGGTCATCATGTGTTACAATCCAATGTATTTGACTGATTATAAGAGTTATAGATGGATTTGGAGTGTTTAGACAACACTTATACCCATTTCCTCCCAAAAGGCTAAAACCGAGAAAACATTGATTAGAAGCAGTAAACAGCTTTGTTAGCGTTTCTAGGGTCATCATGTGTTACAATCCAATGTATTTGACTGATTATAAGAGTTATAGATGGATTTGGAGTGTTTAGACAACACTTATATCCATTTTCCTAAACCAGGCTAAAACCGAGAAAACGGGCTAAAACCGACAAAACATTGCTTTGAAGCAGTAAACAGCTTTGTTAGTGATTCTAGGGTCAAAATGTGACTCAATCCAATGTATTTGATTAATTATAAGAGTTAGAGATGGATTTGGAGTGTTTAGACAACAGTTATACCCATTTCCTCCCAAAACAGGCTAAAACCGAGAAAACATTGATTAGAAGCAGTAAACAGCTTTGTTAGCGTTTCTAGGGTCATCATGTGTTACAATCCAATGTATTTGACTGATTATAAGAGTTATAGATGGATTTGGAGTGTTTAGACAACACTTATACCCATTTCCTCCCAAAAAGGCTAAAACCGAGAAAACATTGATTAGAAGCAGTAAACAGCTTTGTTAGCGTTTCTAGGGTCATCATGTGTTACAATCCAATGTATTTGACTGATTATAAGAGTTATAGATGGATTTGGAGTGTTTAGACAACACTTATACCCATTTCCTAAACCCAAAACGAGAAAAGGCTAAAACCGAGAAAACATTGATTAGAAGCAGTAAACAGCTTTGTTAGCGTTTCTAGGGTCATCATGTGTTACAATCCAATGTATTTGACTGATTATAAGAGTTATAGATGGATTTGGAGTGTTTAGACAACACTTATACCCATTTCCTCCCAAAACAGGCTAAAACCGAGAAAACATTGATTAGAAGCAGTAAACAGCTTTGTTAGCGTTTCTAGGGTCATCATGTGTTACAATCCAATGTATTTGACTGATTATAAGAGTTATAGATGGATTTGGAGTGTTTAGACAACACTTATATCCATTTGTCTTAAACAGGCAAAACCGAGAAAACGGGCTAAAACCGACAAAACATTGCTTTGAAGCAGTAAACAGCTTTGTTAGTGATTCTAGGGTCAAAATGTGACTCAATCCAATGTATTTGATTAATTATAAGAGTTAGAGATGGATTTGGAGTGTTTAGACAACAGTTATACCCATTTCCTCCCAAAACAGGCTAAAACCGAGAAAACATTGATTAGAAGCAGTAAACAGCTTTGTTAGCGTTTCTAGGGTCATCATGTGTTACAATCCAATGTATTTGACTGATTATAAGAGTTATAGATGGATTTGGAGTGTTTAGACAACACTTATACCCATTTCCTCCCAAAAGGCTAAAACCGAGAAAACATTGATTAGAAGCAGTAAACAGCTTTGTTAGCGTTTCTAGGGTCATCATGTGTTACAATCCAATGTATTTGACTGATTATAAGAGTTATAGATGGATTTGGAGTGTTTAGACAACACTTATACCCATTTCCTCCCAAAAAGGCTAAAACCGAGAAAACATTGATTAGAAGCAGTAAACAGCTTTGTTAGCGTTTCTAGGGTCATCATGTGTTACAATCCAATGTATTTGACTGATTATAAGAGTTATAGATGGATTTGGAGTGTTTAGACAACACTTATATATTTGTTTAAACTCAAAACCGAAAACGGGCTAAAACCGACAAAACATTGCTTTGAAGCAGTAAACAGCTTTGTTAGTGATTCTAGGGTCAAAATGTGACTCAATCCAATGTATTTGATTAATTATAAGAGTTAGAGATGGATTTGGAGTGTTTAGACAACAGTTATACCCATTTCCTCCCAAAACAGGCTAAAACCGAGAAAACATTGATTAGAAGCAGTAAACAGCTTTGTTAGCGTTTCTAGGGTCATCATGTGTTACAATCCAATGTATTTGACTGATTATAAGAGTTATAGATGGATTTGGAGTGTTTAGACAACACTTATACCCATTTCCTCCCAAAAGGCTAAAACCGAGAAAACATTGATTAGAAGCAGTAAACAGCTTTGTTAGCGTTTCTAGGGTCATCATGTGTTACAATCCAATGTATTTGACTGATTATAAGAGTTATAGATGGATTTGGAGTGTTTAGACAACACTTATATCCATTTTGTCCTAAACCAGGCTAAAACCGAGAAAACGGGCTAAAACCGACAAAACATTGCTTTGAGGCAGTAAACAGCTTTGTTAGTGATTCTAGGGTCAAAATGTGACTCAATCCAATGTATTTGATTAATTATAAGAGTTAGAGATGGATTTGGAGTGTTTAGACAACAGTTATACCCATTTCCTCCCAAAACAGGCTAAAACCGAGAAAACATTGATTAGAAGCAGTAAACAGCTTTGTTAGCGTTTCTAGGGTCATCATGTGTTACAATCCAATGTATTTGACTGATTATAAGAGTTATAGATGGATTTGGAGTGTTTAGACAACACTTATACCCATTTCCTCCCAAAAAGGCTAAAACCGAGAAAACATTGATTAGAAGCAGTAAACAGCTTTGTTAGCGTTTCTAGGGTCATCATGTGTTACAATCCAATGTATTTGACTGATTATAAGAGTTATAGATGGATTTGGAGTGTTTAGACAACACTTATACCCATTTCCTCCCAAAAAGGCTAAAACCGAGAAAACATTGATTAGAAGCAGTAAACAGCTTTGTTAGCGTTTCTAGGGTCATCATGTGTTACAATCCAATGTATTTGACTGATTATAAGAGTTATAGATGGATTTGGAGTGTTTAGACAACACTTATATCCATTTTGTCTTAAACTAGGCTAAAACCGAGAAAACGGGCTAAAACCGACAAAACATTGCTTTGTGGCAGTAAACAGCTTTGTTAGTGATTCTAGGGTCAAAATGTGACTCAATCCAATGTATTTGATTAATTATAAGAGTTAGAGATGGATTTGGAGTGTTTAGACAACAGTTATACCCATTTCCTCCCAAAACAGGCTAAAACCGAGAAAACATTGATTAGAAGCAGTAAACAGCTTTGTTAGCGTTTCTAGGGTCATCATGTGTTACAATCCAATGTATTTGACTGATTATAAGAGTTATAGATGGATTTGGAGTGTTTAGACAACACTTATACCCATTTCCTCCCAAAAAGGCTAAAACCGAGAAAACATTGATTAGAAGCAGTAAACAGCTTTGTTAGCGTTTCTAGGGTCATCATGTGTTACAATCCAATGTATTTGACTGATTATAAGAGTTATAGATGGATTTGGAGTGTTTAGACAACACTTATATCCATTTTGTCCTAAACAAGGCTAAAACCGAGAAAACGGGCTAAAACCGACAAAACATTGCTTTGAGGCAGTAAACAGCTTTGTTAGTGATTCTAGGGTCAAATGTGACTCAATCCAATGTATTTGATTAATTATAAGAGTTAGAGATGGATTTGGAGTGTTTAGACAACAGTTATACCCATTTCCTCCCAAAACAGGCTAAAACCGAGAAAACATTGATTAGAAGCAGTAAACAGCTTTGTTAGCGTTTCTAGGGTCATCATGTGTTACAATCCAATGTATTTGACTGATTATAAGAGTTATAGATGGATTTGGAGTGTTTAGACAACACTTATACCCATTTCCTCCCAAAAAGGCTAAAACCGAGAAAACATTGATTAGAAGCAGTAAACAGCTTTGTTAGCGTTTCTAGGGTCATCATGTGTTACAATCCAATGTATTTGACTGATTATAAGAGTTAGAGATGGATTTGGAGTGTTTAGACAACACTTATACCCATTTCCTCCCAAAACAGGCTAAAACCGAGAAAACATTGATTAGAAGCAGTAAACAGCTTTGTTAGCGTTTCTAGGGTCATCATGTGTTACAATCCAATGTATTTGACTGATTATAAGAGTTATAGATGGATTTGGAGTGTTTAGACAACACTTATACCCATTTCCTCCCAAAACAGGCTAAAACCGAGAAAACATTGATTAGAAGCAGTAAACAGCTTTGTTAGCGTTTCTAGGGTCATCATGTGTTACAATCCAATGTATTTGACTGATTATAAGAGTTATAGATGGATTTGGAGTGTTTAGACAACACTTATATCCCATGTCTTAAACAGGCAAAACCGAGAAAACGGGCTAAAACCGACAAAACATTGCTTTGAGGCAGTAAACAGCTTTGTTAGTGATTCTAGGGTCAAAATGTGACTCAATCCAATGTATTTGATTAATTATAAGAGTTAGAGATGGATTTGGAGTGTTTAGACAACAGTTATACCCATTTCCTCCCAAAACAGGCTAAAACCGAGAAAACATTGATTAGAAGCAGTAAACAGCTTTGTTAGCGTTTCTAGGGTCATCATGTGTTACAATCCATTGTATTTGACTGATTATAAGAGTTATAGATGGATTTGGAGTGTTTAGACAACACTTATACCCATTTCCTCCCAAAAAGGCTAAAACCGAGAAAACATTGATTAGAAGCAGTAAACAGCTTTGTTAGCGTTTCTAGGGTCATCATGTGTTACAATCCAATGTATTTGACTGATTATAAGAGTTATAGATGGATTTGGAGTGTTTAGACAACACTTATACCCATTTCCTCCCAAAAAGGCTAAAACCGAGAAAACATTGATTAGAAGCAGTAAACAGCTTTGTTAGCGTTTCTAGGGTCATCATGTGTTACAATCCAATGTATTTGACTGATTATAAGAGTTATAGATGGATTTGGAGTGTTTAGACAACACTTACATCCAGTTTGTCTTAAACCAGGCAAAAACCGAGAAAACGGGCTAAAACCGACAAAACATTGCTTTGTGGCAGTAAACAGCTTTGTTAGTGATTCTAGGGTCAAAATGTGACTCAATCCAATGTATTTGATTAATTATAAGAGTTAGAGATGGATTTGGAGTGTTTAGACAACAGTTATACCCATTTCCTCCCAAAACAGGCTAAAACCGAGAAAACATTGATTAGAAGCAGTAAACAGCTTTGTTAGCGTTTCTAGGGTCATCATGTGTTACAATCCAATGTATTTGACTGATTATAAGAGTTATAGATGGATTTGGAGTGTTTAGACAACACTTATACCCATTTCCTCCCAAAAAGGCTAAAACCGAGAAAACATTGATTAGAAGCAGTAAACAGCTTTGTTAGCGTTTCTAGGGTCATCATGTGTTACAATCCAATGTATTTGACTGATTATAAGAGTTATAGATGGATTTGGAGTGTTTAGACAACACTTATATCCATTTTGCCTTAAACCAGGCTAAAACCGAGAAAACGGGCTAATACCGACAAAACATTGCTTTGTGGCAGTAAACAGCTTTGTTAGTGATTCTAGGGTCAAAATGTGACTCAATCCAATGTATTTGATTAATTATAAGAGTTAGAGATGGATTTGGAGTGTTTAGACAACAGTTATACCCATTTCCTCCCAAAACAGGCTAAAACCGAGAAAACATTGATTAGAAGCAGTAAACAGCTTTGTTAGCGTTTCTAGGGTCATCATGTGTTACAATCCAATGTATTTGACTGATTATAAGAGTTATAGATGGATTTGGAGTGTTTAGACAACACTTATACCCATTTCCTCCCAAAAAGGCTAAAACCGAGAAAACATTGATTAGAAGCAGTAAACAGCTTTGTTAGCGTTTCTAGGGTCATCATGTGTTACAATCCAATGTATTTGACTGATTATAAGAGTTATAGATGGATTTGGAGTGTTTAGACAACACTTATATCCATTTTGTCCTAAACCAGGCTAAAACCGAGAAAACGGGCTAAAACCGACAAAACATTGCTTTGAGGCAGTAAACAGCTTTGTTAGTGATTCTAGGGTCAAAATGTGACTCAATCCAATGTATTTGATTAATTATAAGAGTTAGAGATGGATTTGGAGTGTTTAGACAACAGTTATACCCATTTCCTCCCAAAACAGGCTAAAACCGAGAAAACATTGATTAGAAGCAGTAAACAGCTTTGTTAGCGTTTCTAGGGTCATCATGTGTTACAATCCAATGTATTTGACTGATTATAAGAGTTATAGATGGATTTGGAGTGTTTAGACAACACTTATACCCATTTCCTCCCAAAACAGGCTAAAACCGAAAAACATTGATTAGAAGCAGTAAACAGCTTTGTTAGCGTTTCTAGGGTCATCATGTGTTACAATCCAATGTATTTGACTGATTATAAGAGTTAGAGATGGATTTGGAGTGTTTAGACAACACTTATACCCATTTCCTCCCAAAACAGGCTAAAACCGAGAAAACATTGATTAGAAGCAGTAAACAGCTTTGTTAGCGTTTCTAGGGTCATCATGTGTTACAATCCAATGTATTTGACTGATTATAAGAGTTATAGATGGATTTGGAGTGTTTAGACAACACTTATATCCATTTGTCTTAAACTCAAAACCGAGAAAACGGGCTAAAACCGACAAAACATTGCTTTGAGGCAGTAAACAGCTTTGTTAGTGATTCTAGGGTCAAAATGTGACTCAATCCAATGTATTTGATTAATTATAAGAGTTAGAGATGGATTTGGAGTGTTTAGACAACAGTTATACCCATTTCCTCCCAAAAAGGCTAAAACCGAGAAAACATTGATTAGAAGCAGTAAACAGCTTTGTTAGCGTTTCTAGGGTCATCATGTGTTACAATCCAATGTATTTGACTGATTATAAGAGTTATAGATGGATTTGGAGTGTTTAGACAACACTTATACCCATTTCCTCCCAAAAAGGCTAAAACCGAGAAAACATTGATTAGAAGCAGTAAACAGCTTTGTTAGCGTTTCTAGGGTCATCATGTGTTACAATCCATTGTATTTGACTGATTATAAGAGTTATAGATGGATTTGGAGTGTTTAGACAACACTTATACCCATTTCCTCCCAAAAAGGCTAAAACCGAGAAAACATTGATTAGAAGCAGTAAACAGCTTTGTTAGCGTTTCTAGGGTCATCATGTGTTACAATCCAATGTATTTGACTGATTATAAGAGTTATAGATGGATTTGGAGTGTTTAGACAACACTTATATCCATTTTGTCTTAAACCAGGCTAAAACCGAGAAAACGGGCTAAAACCGACAAAACATTGCTTTTTGGCAGTAAACAGCTTTGTTAGTGATTCTAGGGTCAAAATGTGACTCAATCCAATGTATTTGATTAATTATAAGAGTTAGAGATGGATTTGGAGTGTTTAGACAACAGTTATACCCATTTCCTCCCAAAACGGGCTAAAACCGAGAAAACATTGATTAGAAGCAGTAAACAGCTTTGTTAGCGTTTCTAGGGTCATCATGTGTTACAATCCAATGTATTTGACTGATTATAAGAGTTATAGATGGATTTGGAGTGTTTAGACAACACTTATACCCATTTCCTCCCAAAACAGGCTAAAACCGAGAAAACATTGATTAGAAGCAGTAAACAGCTTTGTTAGCGTTTCTAGGGTCATCATGTGTTACAATCCAATGTATTTGACTGATTATAAGAGTTATAGATGGATTTGGAGTGTTTAGACAACACTTACATCCAGTTTGTCTTAAACCAGGCAAAACCGAGAAAACGGGCTAAAACCGACAAAACATTGCTTTGTGGCAGTAAACAGCTTTGTTAGTGATTCTAGGGTCAAAATGTGACTCAATCCAATGTATTTGATTAATTATAAGAGTTAGAGATGGATTTGGAGTGTTTAGACAACAGTTATACCCATTTCCTCCCAAAACAGGCTAAAACCGAGAAAACATTGATTAGAAGCAGTAAACAGCTTTGTTAGCGTTTCTAGGGTCATCATGTGTTACAATCCAATGTATTGATTATAAGAGTTATAGATGGATTTGGAGTGTTTAGACAACACTTATACCCATTTCCTCCCAAAAAGGCTAAAACCGAGAAAACATTGATTAGAAGCAGTAAACAGCTTTGTTAGCGTTTCTAGGGTCATCATGTGTTACAATCCAATGTATTTGACTGATTATAAGAGTTATAGATGGATTTGGAGTGTTTAGACAACACTTATATCCATTTTGTCCTAAACAAGGCTAAAACCGAGAAAACGGGCTAAAACCGACAAAACATTGCTTTGAGGCAGTAAACAGCTTTGTTAGTGATTCTAGGGTCAAAATGTGACTCAATCCAATGTATTTGATTAATTATAAGAGTTAGAGATGGATTTGGAGTGTTTAGACAACAGTTATACCCATTTCCTCCCAAAACAGGCTAAAACCGAGAAAACATTGATTAGAAGCAGTAAACAGCTTTGTTAGCGTTTCTAGGGTCATCATGTGTTACAATCCAATGTATTTGACTGATTATAAGAGTTATAGATGGATTTGGAGTGTTTAGACAACACTTATACCCATTTCCTCCCAAAACAGGCTAAAACCGAGAAAACATTGATTAGAAGCAGTAAACAGCTTTGTTAGCGTTTCTAGGGTCATCATGTGTTACAATCCAATGTATTTGACTGATTATAAGAGTTAGAGATGGATTTGGAGTGTTTAGACAACACTTATACCCATTTCCTCCCAAAACAGGCTAAAACCGAGAAAACATTGATTAGAAGCAGTAAACAGCTTTGTTAGCGTTTCTAGGGTCATCATGTGTTACAATCCAATGTATTTGACTGATTATAAGAGTTATAGATGGATTTGGAGTGTTTAGACAACACTTACATCCAGTTTGTCTTAAACCAGGCAAAACCGAGAAAACGGGCTAAAACCGACAAAACATTGCTTTGTGGCAGTAAACAGCTTTGTTAGTGATTCTAGGGTCAAAATGTGACTCAATCCAATGTATTTGATTAATTATAAGAGTTAGAGATGGATTTGGAGTGTTTAGACAACAGTTATACCCATTTCCTCCCAAAACAGGCTAAAACCGAGAAAACATTGATTAGAAGCAGTAAACAGCTTTGTTAGCGTTTCTAGGGTCATCATGTGTTACAATCCAATGTATTTGACTGATTATAAGAGTTATAGATGGATTTGGAGTGTTTAGACAACACTTATACCCATTTCCTCCCAAAAAGGCTAAAACCGAGAAAACATTGATTAGAAGCAGTAAACAGCTTTGTTAGCGTTTCTAGGGTCATCATGTGTTACAATCCAATGTATTTGACTGATTATAAGAGTTATAGATGGATTTGGAGTGTTTAGACAACACTTATACCCATTTCCTCCCAAAAAGGCTAAAACCGAGAAAACATTGATTAGAAGCAGTAAACAGCTTTGTTAGCGTTTCTAGGGTCATCATGTGTTACAATCCAATGTATTTGACTGATTATAAGAGTTATAGATGGATTTGGAGTGTTTAGACAACACTTATATCCATTTTGTCTTAAACCAGGCTAAAACCGAGAAAACGGGCTAAAACCGACAAAACATTGCTTTGAGGCAGTAAACAGCTTTGTTAGTGATTCTAGGGTCAAAATGTGACTCAATCCAATGTATTTGATTAATTATAAGAGTTAGAGATGGATTTGGAGTGTTTAGACAACAGTTATACCCATTTCCTCCCAAAACAGGCTAAAACCGAGAAAACATTGATTAGAAGCAGTAAACAGCTTTGTTAGCGTTTCTAGGGTCATCATGTGTTACAATCCAATGTATTTGACTGATTATAAGAGTTATAGATGGATTTGGAGTGTTTAGACAACACTTATACCCATTTCCTCCCAAAACAGGCTAAAACCGAGAAAACATTGATTAGAAGCAGTAAACAGCTTTGTTAGCGTTTCTAGGGTCATCATGTGTTACAATCCAATGTATTTGACTGATTATAAGAGTTATAGATGGATTTGGAGTGTTTAGACAACACTTATATCCATTTTGTCTTAAACCTAAAACCGAGAAAACGGGCTAAAACCGACAAAACATTGCTTTGAGGCAGTAAACAGCTTTGTTAGTGATTCTAGGGTCAAAATGTGACTCAATCCAATGTATTTGATTAATTATAAGAGTTAGAGATGGATTTGGAGTGTTTAGACAACAGTTATACCCATTTCCTCCCAAAACAGGCTAAAACCGAGAAAACATTGATTAGAAGCAGTAAACAGCTTTGTTAGCGTTTCTAGGGTCATCATGTGTTACAATCCAATGTATTTTGATTATAAGAGTTATAGATGGATTTGGAGTGTTTAGACAACACTTATACCCATTTCCTCCCAAAACAGGCTAAAACCGAGAAAACATTGATTAGAAGCAGTAAACAGCTTTGTTAGCGTTTCTAGGGTCATCATGTGTTACAATCCAATGTATTTGACTGATTATAAGAGTTATAGATGGATTTGGAGTGTTTAGACAACACTTATATCCATTTTGTCCTAAACAAGGCTAAAACCGAGAAAACGGGCTAAAACCGACAAAACATTGCTTTGAGGCAGTAAACAGCTTTGTTAGTGATTCTAGGGTCAAAATGTGACTCAATCCAATGTATTTGATTAATTATAAGAGTTAGAGATGGATTTGGAGTGTTTAGACAACAGTTATACCCATTTCCTCCCAAAACAGGCTAAAACCGAGAAAACATTGATTAGAAGCAGTAAACAGCTTTGTTAGCGTTTCTAGGGTCATCATGTGTTACAATCCAATGTATTTGACTGATTATAAGAGTTATAGATGGATTTGGAGTGTTTAGACAACACTTATACCCATTTCCTCCCAAAACAGGCTAAAACCGAGAAAACATTGATTAGAAGCAGTAAACAGCTTTGTTAGCGTTTCTAGGGTCATCATGTGTTACAATCCAATGTATTTGACTGATTATAAGAGTTAGAGATGGATTTGGAGTGTTTAGACAACACTTATACCCATTTCCTCCCAAAACAGGCTAAAACCGAGAAAACATTGATTAGAAGCAGTAAACAGCTTTGTTAGCGTTTCTAGGGTCATCATGTGTTACAATCCAATGTATTTGACTGATTATAAGAGTTATAGATGGATTTGGAGTGTTTAGACAACACTTATATCCATTTGTCTTAAACCAGGCAAAACCGAGAAAACGGGCTAAAACCGACAAAACATTGCTTTGAGGCAGTAAACAGCTTTGTTAGTGATTCTAGGGTCAAAATGTGACTCAATCCAATGTATTTGATTAATTATAAGAGTTAGAGATGGATTTGGAGTGTTTAGACAACAGTTATACCCATTTCCTCCCAAAAAGGCTAAAACCGAGAAAACATTGATTAGAAGCAGTAAACAGCTTTGTTAGCGTTTCTAGGGTCATCATGTGTTACAATCCAATGTATTTGACTGATTATAAGAGTTATAGATGGATTTGGAGTGTTTAGACAACACTTATACCCATTTCCTCCCAAAAAGGCTAAAACCGAGAAAACATTGATTAGAAGCAGTAAACAGCTTTGTTAGCGTTTCTAGGGTCATCATGTGTTACAATCCAATGTATTTGACTGATTATAAGAGTTATAGATGGATTTGGAGTGTTTAGACAACACTTATATCCATTTTGTCTTAAACCAGGCTAAAACCGAGAAAACGGGCTAAAACCGACAAAACATTGCTTTGAGGCAGTAAACAGCTTTGTTAGTGATTCTAGGGTCAAAATGTGACTCAATCCAATGTATTTGATTAATTATAAGAGTTAGAGATGGATTTGGAGTGTTTAGACAACAGTTATACCCATTTCCTCCCAAAACAGGCTAAAACCGAGAAAACATTGATTAGAAGCAGTAAACAGCTTTGTTAGCGTTTCTAGGGTCATCATGTGTTACAATCCAATGTATTTGACTGATTATAAGAGTTATAGATGGATTTGGAGTGTTTAGACAACACTTATACCCATTTCCTCCCAAAAAGGCTAAAACCGAGAAAACATTGATTAGAAGCAGTAAACAGCTTTGTTAGCGTTTCTAGGGTCATCATGTGTTACAATCCAATGTATTTGACTGATTATAAGAGTTATAGATGGATTTGGAGTGTTTAGACAACACTTATATCCATTTTGTCCTAAACAGGCTAAAACCGAGAAAACGGGCTAAAACCGACAAAACATTGCTTTGAGGCAGTAAACAGCTTTGTTAGTGATTCTAGGGTCAAAATGTGACTCAATCCAATGTATTTGATTAATTATAAGAGTTAGAGATGGATTTGGAGTGTTTAGACAACAGTTATACCCATTTCCTCCCAAAACAGGCTAAAACCGAGAAAACATTGATTAGAAGCAGTAAACAGCTTTGTTAGCGTTTCTAGGGTCATCATGTGTTACAATCCAATGTATTTGACTGATTATAAGAGTTATAGATGGATTTGGAGTGTTTAGACAACACTTATACCCATTTCCTCCTAAACAGGCTAAAACCGAGAAAAGCTAAAACCGACATTTGAAGCAGTAAACAGCTTTGTTAGCGTTTCTAGGGTCATCATGTGTTACAATCCAATGTATTTGACTGATTATAAGAGTTAGAGATGGATTTGGAGTGTTTAGACAACACTTATACCCATTTCCTCCCAAAACGGGCTAAAACCGAGAAAACATTGATTAGAAGCAGTAAACAGCTTTGTTAGCGTTTCTAGGGTCATCATGTGTTACAATCCAATGTATTTGACTGATTATAAGAGTTATAGATGGATTTGGAGTGTTTAGACAACACTTATATCCATTTTGTCCTAAACAAGGCTAAAACCGAGAAAACGGGCTAAAACCGACAAAACATTGCTTTGAGGCAGTAAACAGCTTTGTTAGTGATTCTAGGGTCAAAATGTGACTCAATCCAATGTATTTGATTAATTATAAGAGTTAGAGATGGATTTGGAGTGTTTAGACAACAGTTATACCCATTTCCTCCCAAAACGGGCTAAAACCGAGAAAACATTGATTAGAAGCAGTAAACAGCTTTGTTAGCGTTTCTAGGGTCATCATGTGTTACAATCCAATGTATTTGACTGATTATAAGAGTTATAGATGGATTTGGAGTGTTTAGACAACACTTATACCCATTTCCTCCCAAAAAGGCTAAAACCGAGAAAACATTGATTAGAAGCAGTAAACAGCTTTGTTAGCGTTTCTAGGGTCATCATGTGTTACAATCCAATGTATTTGACTGATTATAAGAGTTATAGATGGATTTGGAGTGTTTAGACAACACTTATATCCATTTTGTCCTAAACCAGGCTAAAACCGAGAAAACGGGCTAAAACCGACAAAACATTGCTTTGAGGCAGTAAACAGCTTTGTTAGTGATTCTAGGGTCAAAATGTGACTCAATCCAATGTATTTGATTAATTATAAGAGTTAGAGATGGATTTGGAGTGTTTAGACAACAGTTATACCCATTTCCTCCCAAAACAGGCTAAAACCGAGAAAACATTGATTAGAAGCAGTAAACAGCTTTGTTAGCGTTTCTAGGGTCATCATGTGTTACAATCCAATGTATTTGACTGATTATAAGAGTTATAGATGGATTTGGAGTGTTTAGACAACACTTATACCCATTTCCTCCCAAAACAGGCTAAAACCGAGAAAACATTGATTAGAAGCAGTAAACAGCTTTGTTAGCGTTTCTAGGGTCATCATGTGTTACAATCCAATGTATTTGACTGATTATAAGAGTTATAGATGGATTTGGAGTGTTTAGACAACACTTATACCCATTTTGTCCTAAACAGGCTAAAACCGAGAAAACGGGCTAAAACCGACAAAACATTGCTTTGAGGCAGTAAACAGCTTTGTTAGTGATTCTAGGGTCAAAATGTGACTCAATCCAATGTATTTGATTAATTATAAGAGTTAGAGATGGATTTGGAGTGTTTAGACAACAGTTATACCCATTTCCTCCCAAAACAGGCTAAAACCGAGAAAACATTGATTAGAAGCAGTAAACAGCTTTGTTAGCGTTTCTAGGGTCATCATGTGTTACAATCCAATGTATTTGACTGATTATAAGAGTTATAGATGGATTTGGAGTGTTTAGACAACACTTATACCCATTTCCTCCCAAAACAGGCTAAAACCGAAAACATTGATTAGAAGCAGTAAACAGCTTTGTTAGCGTTTCTAGGGTCATCATGTGTTACAATCCAATGTATTTGACTGATTATAAGAGTTAGAGATGGATTTGGAGTGTTTAGACAACACTTATACCCATTTCCTCCCAAAACAGGCTAAAACCGAGAAAACATTGATTAGAAGCAGTAAACAGCTTTGTTAGCGTTTCTAGGGTCATCATGTGTTACAATCCAATGTATTTGACTGATTATAAGAGTTATAGATGGATTTTGAGTGTTTAGACAACACTTATATCCATTTTGTCTTAACCAGGCTAAAACCGAGAAAACGGGCTAAAACCGACAAAACATTGCTTTGAGGCAGTAAACAGCTTTGTTAGTGATTCTAGGGTCAAAATGTGACTCAATCCAATGTATTTGATTAATTATAAGAGTTAGAGATGGATTTGGAGTGTTTAGACAACAGTTATACCCATTTCCTCCCAAAACAGGCTAAAACCGAGAAAACATTGATTAGAAGCAGTAAACAGCTTTGTTAGCGTTTCTAGGGTCATCATGTGTTACAATCCAATGTATTTGACTGATTATAAGAGTTATAGATGGATTTGGAGTGTTTAGACAACACTTATACCCATTTCCTCCCAAAAAGGCTAAAACCGAGAAAACATTGATTAGAAGCAGTAAACAGCTTTGTTAGCGTTTCTAGGGTCATCATGTGTTACAATCCAATGTATTTGACTGATTATAAGAGTTATAGATGGATTTGGAGTGTTTAGACAACACTTATACCCATTTCCTCCAAAAAAGGCTAAAACCGAGAAAACATTGATTAGAAGCAGTAAACAGCTTTGTTAGCGTTTCTAGGGTCATCATGTGTTACAATCCAATGTATTTGACTGATTATAAGAGTTATAGATGGATTTGGAGTGTTTAGACAACACTTATATCCATTTGTTCCAGGCAAAACCGAGAAAACGGGCTAAAACCGACAAAACATTGCTTTGAGGCAGTAAACAGCTTTGTTAGTGATTCTAGGGTCAAAATGTGACTCAATCCAATGTATTTGATTAATTATAAGAGTTAGAGATGGATTTGGAGTGTTTAGACAACACTTATACCCATTTCCTCCCAAAACAGGCTAAAACCGAGAAAACATTGATTAGAAGCAGTAAACAGCTTTGTTAGCGTTTCTAGGGTCATCATGTGTTACAATCCAATGTATTTGACTGATTATAAGAGTTATAGATGGATTTGGAGTGTTTAGACAACACTTATACCCATTTCCTCCCAAAAAGGCTAAAACCGAGAAAACATTGATTAGAAGCAGTAAACAGCTTTGTTAGCGTTTCTAGGGTCATCATGTGTTACAATCCAATGTATTTGACTGATTATAAGAGTTATAGATGGATTTGGAGTGTTTAGACAACACTTATATCCATTTTGCCTAAACCAGGCTAAAACCGAGAAAACGGGCTAAAACCGACAAAACATTGCTTTGTGGCAGTAAACAGCTTTGTTAGTGATTCTAGGGTCAAAATGTGACTCAATCCAATGTATTTGATTAATTATAAGAGTTAGAGATGGATTTGGAGTGTTTAGACAACAGTTATACCCATTTCCTCCCAAAACAGGCTAAAACCGAGAAAACATTGATTAGAAGCAGTAAACAGCTTTGTTAGCGTTTCTAGGGTCATCATGTGTTACAATCCAATGTATTTGACTGATTATAAGAGTTATAGATGGATTTGGAGTGTTTAGACAACACTTATACCCATTTCCTCCCAAAAAGGCTAAAACCGAGATAACATTGATTAGAAGTAGTAAACAGCTTTGTTAGCGTTTCTAGGGTCATCATGTGTTACAATCCAATGTATATGACTGATTATAAGAATTATAGATGGATTTAAAGTGTTTAGACAACACTTATATCCATTTTGTCTTAAACCAGGCTAAAACCGAGAAAACGGGCTAAAACCGACAAAACATTGCTTTGTGGCAGTAAACAGCTTTGTTAGTGATTCTAGGGTCAAAATGTGACTCAATCCAATGTATTTGATTAATTATAAGAGTTAGAGATGGATTTGGAGTGTTTAGACAACAGTTATACCCATTTCCTCCCAAAACAGGCTAAAACCGAGAAAACATTGATTAGAAGCAGTAAACAGCTTTGTTAGCGTTTCTAGGGTCATCATGTGTTACAATCCAATGTATTTGACTGATTATAAGAGTTATAGATGGATTTGGAGTGTTTAGACAACACTTATATCCATTTTGTCCTAAACAGGCTAAAACCGAGAAAACGGGCTAAAACCGACAAAACATTGCTTTGAGGCAGTAAACAGCTTTGTTAGTGATTCTAGGGTCAAAATGTGACTCAATCCAATGTATTTGATTAATTATAAGAGTTAGAGATGGATTTGGAGTGTTTAGACAACAGTTATACCCATTTCCTCCCAAAACGGGCTAAAACCGAGAAAACATTGATTAGAAGCAGTAAACAGCTTTGTTAGCGTTTCTAGGGTCATCATGTGTTACAATCCAATGTATTTGACTGATTATAAGAGTTATAGATGGATTTGGAGTGTTTAGACAACACTTATACCCATTTCCTCCCAAAACGGCTAAAACCGAGAAAACATTGATTAGAAGCAGTAAACAGCTTTGTTAGCGTTTCTAGGGTCATCATGTGTTACAATCCAATGTATTTGACTGATTATAAGAGTTATAGATGGATTTGGAGTGTTTAGACAACACTTATATCCATTTTGTCTTAAACCTAAAACCAAAAACGGGCTAAAACCGACAAAACATTGCTTTGAGGCAGTAAACAGCTTTGTTAGTGATTCTAGGGTCAAAATGTGACTCAATCCAATGTATTTGATTAATTATAAGAGTTAGAGATGGATTTGGAGTGTTTAGACAACAGTTATACCCATTTCCTCCCAAAAAGGCTAAAACCGAGAAAACATTGATTAGAAGCAGTAAACAGCTTTGTTAGCGTTTCTAGGGTCATCATGTGTTACAATCCAATGTATTTGACTGATTATAAGAGTTATAGATGGATTTGGAGTGTTTAGACAACACTTATACCCATTTCCTCCCAAAACGGGCTAAAACCGAGAAAACATTGATTAGAAGCAGTAAACAGCTTTGTTAGCGTTTCTAGGGTCATCATGTGTTACAATCCAATGTATTTGACTGATTATAAGAGTTATAGATGGATTTGGAGTGTTTAGACAACACTTATATCCATTTTGTCCTAAACAAGGCTAAAACCGAGAAAACGGGCTAAAACCGACAAAACATTGCTTGAAGCAGTAAACAGCTTTGTTAGTGATTCTAGGGTCAAATGTGACTCAATCCAATGTATTTGATTAATTATAAGAGTTAGAGATGGATTTGGAGTGTTTAGACAACAGTTATACCCATTTCCTCCCAAAACAGGCTAAAACCGAGAAAACATTGATTAGAAGCAGTAAACAGCTTTGTTAGCGTTTCTAGGGTCATCATGTGTTACAATCCAATGTATTTGACTGATTATAAGAGTTATAGATGGATTTGGAGTGTTTAGACAACACTTATACCCATTTCCTCCCAAAACAGGCTAAAACCGAAAAACATTGATTAGAAGCAGTAAACAGCTTTGTTAGCGTTTCTAGGGTCATCATGTGTTACAATCCAATGTATTTGACTGATTATAAGAGTTATAGATGGATTTGGAGTGTTTAGACAACACTTATACCCATTTCCTCCCAAAACAGGCTAAAACCGAGAAAACATTGATTAGAAGCAGTAAACAGCTTTGTTAGCGTTTCTAGGGTCATCATGTGTTACAATCCAATGTATTTGACTGATTATAAGAGTTATAGATGGATTTGGAGTGTTTAGACAACACTTATATCCATTTGTCCTAAACCGAGAAAACAGGCTTAAACCGATAAAACATTGCTTTGAGGCAGTAAACAGCTTTGTTAGTGATTCTAGGGTCAAAATGTGACTCAATCCAATGTATTTGATTAATTATAAGAGTTAGAGATGGATTTGGAGTGTTTAGACAACAGTTATACCCATTTCCGCCCAAAACAGACTAAAACCGAGAAAACATTGATTAGAAGCAGTAAACAGCTTTGTTAGCGTTTCTAGGGTCATCATGTGTTACAATCCAATGTATTTGACTGATTATAAGAGTTATAGATGGATTTGGAGTGTTTAGACAACACTTATACCCATTTCCTCCCAAAAAGGCTAAAACCGAGAAAACATTGATTAGAAGCAGTAAACAGCTTTGTTAGCGTTTCTAGGGTCATCATGTGTTACAATCCAATGTATTTGACTGATTATAAGAGTTATAGATGGATTTGGAGTGTTTAGACAACACTTATACCCATTTCCTCCAAAAAGGCTAAAACCGAGAAAACATTGATTAGAAGCAGTAAACAGCTTTGTTAGCGTTTCTAGGGTCAATGTGTTACAATCCAATGTATTTGACTGATTATAAGAGTTATAGATGGATTTGGAGTGTTTAGACAACACTTATACCCATTTTGTCCAAAACAGGCTAAAACCGAGAAAACATTGATTAGGCAGTAAACAGCTTTGTTAGTGTTTCTAGGGTCATCATGTGACTCAATCCAATGTATTTGATTAATTATAAGAGTTAGAGATGGATTTGGAGTGTTTAGACAACAGTTATACCCATTTCCTCCCAAAACAGGCTAAAACCGAGAAAACATTGATTAGAAGCAGTAAACAGCTTTGTTAGCGTTTCTAGGGTCATCATGTGTTACAATCCAATGTATTTGACTGATTATAAGAGTTATAGATGGATTTGGAGTGTTTAGACAACACTTATACCCATTTCCTCCCAAACAGGCTAAAACCGAGAAAACATTGATTAGAAGCAGTAAACAGCTTTGTTAGCGTTTCTAGGGTCATCATGTGTTACAATCCAATGTATTTGACTGATTATAAGAGTTATAGATGGATTTGGAGTGTTTAGACAACACTTATATCCATTTGTCTAAACAAGGCTAAACCAGAAAACGGGCTAAAACCGACAAAACATTGCTTTGAGGCAGTAAACAGCTTTGTTAGTGATTCTAGGGTCAAAATGTGACTCAATCCAATGTATTTGATTAATTATAAGAGTTAGAGATGGATTTGGAGTGTTTAGACAACAGTTATACCCATTTCCTCCCAAAACGGGCTAAAACCGAGAAAACATTGATTAGAAGCAGTAAACAGCTTTGTTAGCGTTTCTAGGGTCATCATGTGTTACAATCCAATGTATTTGACTGATTATAAGAGTTATAGATGGATTTGGAGTGTTTAACACTTATACCCATTTCCTCCCAAAACGGCTAAAACCGAGAAAACATTGATTAGAAGCAGTAAACAGCTTTGTTAGCGTTTCTAGGGTCATCATGTGTTACAATCCAATGTATTTGACTGATTATAAGAGTTATAGATGGATTTGGAGTGTTTAGACAACACTTATATCCATTTTGTCTTAAACCGGCAAAACCGAGAAAACGGGCTAAAACCGACAAAACATTGCTTTGGGCAGTAAACAGCTTTGTTAGTGATTCTAGGGTCAAAATGTGACTCAATCCAATGTATTTGATTAATTATAAGAGTTAGAGATGGATTTGGAGTGTTTAGACAACAGTTATACCCATTTCCTCCCAAAACAGGCTAAAACCGAGAAAACATTGATTAGAAGCAGTAAACAGCTTTGTTAGCGTTTCTAGGGTCATCATGTGTTACAATCCAATGTATTTTATAAGAGTTAGAGATGGATTTGGAGTGTTTAGACAACAGTTATACCCATTTCCTCCCAAAACAGGCTAAAACCGAGAAAACATTGATTAGAAGCAGTAAACAGCTTTGTTAGCGTTTCTAGGGTCATCATGTGTTACAATCCAATGTATTTGACTGATTATAAGAGTTATAGATGGATTTGGAGTGTTTAGACAACAGTTATACCCATTTCCTCCCAAAACGGGCTAAAACCGAGAAAACATTGATTAGAAGCAGTAAACAGCTTTGTTAGCGTTTCTAGGGTCATCATGTGTTACAATCCAATGTATTTGACTGATTATAAGAGTTATAGATGGATTTGGAGTGTTTAGACAACACTTATATCTATTTTGTCCTAAACAAGGCTAAAACCGAGAAAACGGGCTAAAACCGACAAATCATTGCTTTGAGGCAGTAAACAGCTTTGTTATTGATTCTAGGGTCAAAATGTGACTCAATCCAATGTATTTGATTAATTATAAGAGTTAGAGATGGATTTGGAGTGTTTAGACAACAGTTATACCCATTTCCTCCCAAAACAGGCTAAAACCGAGAAAACATTGATTAGAAGCAGTAAACAGCTTTGTTAGCGTTTCTAGGGTCATCATGTGTTACAATCCAATGTATTTGACTGATTATAAGAGTTATAGATGGATTTGGAGTGTTTAGACAACACTTATACCCATTTCCTCCCAAAACAGGCTAAAACCGAGAAAACATTGATTAGAAGCAGTAAACAGCTTTGTTAGCGTTTCTAGGGTCATCATGTGTTACAATCCAATGTATTTGACTGATTATAAGAGTTATAGATGGATTTGGAGTGTTTAGACAACACTTATACCCATTTCCTCCCAAAACAGGCTAAAACCGAGAAAACATTGATTAGAAGCAGTAAACAGCTTTGTTAGCGTTTCTAGGGTCATCATGTGTTACAATCCAATGTATTTGACTGATTATAAGAGTTATAGATGGATTTGGAGTGTTTAGACAACACTTATATCCATTTGTCTTAAACCAGGCAAACCGAGAAAACGGGCTAAAACCGACAAAACATTGCTTTGAAGCAGTAAACAGCTTTGTTAGTGATTCTAGGGTCAAAATGTGACTCAATCCAATGTATTTGATTAATTATAAGAGTTAGAGATGGATTTGGAGTGTTTAGACAACACTTATACCCATTTCCTCCCAAAAAAGCTAAAACCGAGAAAACATTGATTAGAAGCAGTAAACAGCTTTGTTAGCGTTTCTAGGGTCATCATGTCTTACAATCCAATGTATTTGACTGATTATAAGAGTTATAGATGGATTTGGAGTGTTTAGACAACACTTATATCCATTTTTCCTAAACCAAGCTAAAACCGAGAAAACGGGCTTAAACCGACAAAACATTGCTTTGAGGCAGTAAACAGCTTTGTTAGTGATTCTAGGGTCAAAATGTGACTCAATCCAATGTATTTGATTAATTATAAGAGTTAGAGATGGATTTGGAGTGTTTAGACAACAGTTATACCCATTTCCTCCCAAAACAGGCTAAAACCGAGAAAACATTGATTAGAAGCAGTAAACAGCTTTGTTAGCGTTTCTAGGGTCATCATGTGTTACAATCCAATGTATTTGACTGATTATAAGAGTTATAGATGGATTTGGAGTGTTTAGACAACACTTATATCCATTTTTCCTAAACCAAGCTAAAACCGAGAAAACGGGCTTAAACCGACAAAACATTGCTCTGAGGCAGTAAACAGCTTTGTTAGTGATTCTAGGGTCAAAATGTGACTCAATCCAATGTATTTGATTAATTATAAGAGTTAGAGATGGATTTGGAGTGTTTAGACAACAGTTATACCCATTTCCTCCCAAAAGGCTAAAACCGAGAAAACATTGATTAGAAGCAGTAAACAGCTTTGTTAGCGTTTCTAGGGTCATCATGTGTTACAATCCAATGTATTTGACTGATTATAAGAGTTATAGATGGATTTGGAGTGTTTAGACAACACTTATACCCATTTCCTCCCAAAACCGGCTAAAACCGAGAAAACATTGATTA
Source organism: Camelina laxa (assembly GCA_024034495.1). Lineage (NCBI taxonomy): Eukaryota > Viridiplantae > Streptophyta > Magnoliopsida > Brassicales > Brassicaceae > Camelina > Camelina laxa. The sequence continues at coordinate 14,353 of JALLKC010000194.1, read as the reverse complement.
GAAGCAGTAAACAGCTTTGTTAGCGTTTCTAGGGTCATCATGTGTTACAATCCAATGTATTTGACTGATTATAAGAGTTATAGATGGATTTGGAGTGTTTAGACAACACTTATATCCATTTTGTCCTAAAACAGGCAAAACCAGAAAACGGGCTAAACCGACAAAACATTGCTTGTGAGGCAGTAAACAGCTTTGTTAGTGATTCTAGGGTCAAAATGTGACTCAATCCAATGTATTTGATTAATTATAAGAGTTAGAGATGGATTTGGAGTGTTTAGACAACAGTTATACCCATTTCCTCCCAAAACAGGCTAAAACCGAGAAAACATTGATTAGAAGCAGTAAACAGCTTTGTTAGCGTTTCTAGGGTCATCATGTGTTACAATCCAATGTATTGATTATAAGAGTTATAGATGGATTTGGAGTGTTTAGACAACACTTATACCCATTTCCTCCCAAAACGGGCTAAAACCGAGAAAACATTGATTAGAAGCAGTAAACAGCTTTGTTAGCGTTTCTAGGGTCATCATGTGTTACAATCCAATGTATTTGACTGATTATAAGAGTTATAGATGGATTTGGAGTGTTTAGACAACACTTATCCATTTTGTCCTAAACAAGGCTAAACCGAGAAAACGGCTAAAACCGACAAAACATTGCTTTGAGGCAGTAAACAGCTTTGTTAGTGATTCTAGGGTCAAAATGTGACTCAATCCAATGTATTTGATTAATTATAAGAGTTAGAGATGGATTTGGAGTGTTTAGACAACAGTTATACCCATTTCCTCCCAAAACAGGCTAAAACCAGAAAACATTGATTAGAAGCAGTAAACAGCTTTGTTAGCGTTTCTAGGGTCATCATGTGTTACAATCCAATGTATTTGACTGATTATAAGAGTTATAGATGGATTTGGAGTGTTTAGACAACACTTATACCCATTTCCTCCCAAAACAGGCTAAAACCGAAAAAACATGATTAGAAGCAGTAAACAGCTTTGTTAGCGTTTCTAGGGTCATCATGTGTTACAATCCAATGTATTTGACTGATTATAAGAGTTATAGATGGATTTGGAGTGTTTAGACAACACTTATACCCATTTCCTCCCAAAACAGGCTAAAACCGAGAAAACATTGATTAGAAGCAGTAAACAGCTTTGTTAGCGTTTCTAGGGTCATCATGTGTTACAATCCAATGTATTTGACTGATTATAAGAGTTATAGATGGATTTGGAGTGTTTAGACAATCATTTGTCTTACCAGGCAAAACAGAAAACGGGCTAAAACCGACAAAACATTGCTTTGAAGCAGTAAACAGCTTTGTTAGTGATTCTAGGGTCAAAATGTGACTCAATCCAATGTATTTGACTAATTATAAGAGTTAGAGATGGATTTGGAGTGTTTAGACAACAGTTATACCCATTTCCTCCCAAAACAGGCTAAAACCGAGAAAACATTGATTAGAAGCAGTAAACAGCTTTGTTAGCGTTTCTAGGGTCATCATGTGTTACAATCCAATGTATTTGACTGATTATAAGAGTTATAGATGGATTTGGAGTGTTTAGACAACACTTATACCCATTTTGTCCTAAACCAGGCTAAAACCAGAAAACGGGCTAAACCGACAAACATTGCTTTGAGGCAGTAAACAGCTTTGTTAGTGATTTCTAGGGTCAAAATGTGACTCAATCCAATGTATTTGATTAATTATAAGAGTTAGAGATGGATTTGGAGTGTTTAGACAACACTTATACCCATTTCCTCCCAAAACAGGCTAAAACGAGAAAACATTGATTAGAAGCAGTAAACAGCTTTGTTAGCGTTTCTAGGGTCATCATGTGTTACAATCCAATGTATTTGACTGATTATAAGAGTTATAGATGGATTTGGAGTGTTTAGACAACACTTATATCCATTTTGCCTAAACAGGCTAAAACCGAGAAAACGGGCTAAAACCGACAAACATTGCTTTGAGGCAGTAAACAGCTTTGTTAGTGATTCTAGGGTCAAAATGTGACTCAATCCAATGTATTTGATTAATTATAAGAGTTAGAGATGGATTTGGAGTGTTTAGACAACAGTTATACCCATTTCCTCCCAAAACCGGCTAAAACCGAGAAAACATTGATTAGAAGCAGTAAACAGCTTTGTTAGCGTTTCTAGGGTCATCATGTGTTACAATCCAATGTATTTGACTGATTATAAGAGTTATAGATGGATTTGGAGTGTTTAGACAACACTTATACCCATTTCCTCCCAAAACGGGCTAAAACCGAGAAAACATTGATTAGAAGCAGTAAACAGCTTTGTTAGCGTTTCTAGGGTCATCATGTGTTACAATCCAATGTATTTGACTGATTATAAGAGTTATAGATGGATTTGGAGTGTTTAGACAACACTTATACCCATTTCCTCCTAAAACCGGCTAAAACCAAGAAAACATTGATTAGAAGCAGTAAACAGCTTTGTTAGCGTTTCTAGGGTCAAATGTTACAATCCAATGTATTTGACTGATTATAAGAGTTATAGATGGATTTGGAGTGTTTAGACAACACTTATACCCATTTCCTCCCAAAACCGGCTAAAACCGAGAAAACATTGATTAGAAGCAGTAAACAGCTTTGTTAGCGTTTCTAGGGTCATCATGTGTTACAATTCAATGTATTTGACTGATTATAAGAGTTATAGATGGATTTGGAGTGTTTAGACAACACTTATACCCATTTCCTCCCAAAACCGGCTAAAACCGAGAAAACATTGATTAGAAGCAGTAAACAGCTTTGTTAGCGTTTCTAGGGTCATCATGTGTTACAATCCAATGTATTTGACTGATTATAAGAGTTATAGATGGATTTGGAGTGTTTAGACAACACTTATATCCATTTTGTTAAACCAGGCTAAAACCGAGAAAACGGGCTAAAACCGACAAAACATTGCTTTGGCAGTAAACAGCTTTGTTAGTGATTCTAGGGTCAAATGTGACTCAATCCAATGTATTTGATTAATTATAAGAGTTAGAGATGGATTTGGAGTGTTTAGACAACAGTTATACCCATTTCCTCCCAAAACGGGCTAAAACCGAGAAAACATTGATTAGAAGCAGTAAACAGCTTTGTTAGCGTTTCTAGGGTCATCATGTGTTACAATCCAATGTATTTGACTGATTATAAGAGTTAGAGATGGATTTGGAGTGTTTAGACAACACTTATACCCATTTCCTCCCAAACGGGCTAAAACCGAGAAAACATTGATTAGAAGCAGTAAACAGCTTTGTTAGCGTTTCTAGGGTCATCATGTGTTACAATCCAATGTATTTGACTGATTATAAGAGTTATAGATGGATTTGGAGTGTTTAGACAACAGTTATACCCATTTCCTCCAAAACAGGCTAAAACCGAGAAAACATTGATTAGAAGCAGTAAACAGCTTTGTTAGCGTTTCTAGGGTCATCATGTGTTACAATCCAATGTATTTGACTGATTATAAGAGTTATAGATGGATTTGGAGTGTTTAGACAACACTTATACCCATTTTGTCCTAAACAGGCTAAAACCGAGAAAACGGGCTAAAACCGACAAACATTGCTTTGAGGCAGTAAACAGCTTTGTTAGTGATTCTAGGGTCAAAATGTGACTCAATCCAATGTATTTGATTAATTATAAGAGTTAGAGATGGATTTGGAGTGTTTAGACAACAGTTATACCCATTTCCTCCCAAAACGGGCTAAAACCGAGAAAACATTGATTAGAAGCAGTAAACAGCTTTGTTAGCGTTTCTAGGGTCATCATGTGTTACAATCCAATGTATTTGACTGATTATAAGAGTTATAGATGGATTTGGAGTGTTTAGACAACACTTATACCCATTTCCTCCCAAAAAGGCTAAAACCGAGAAAACATTGATTAGAAGCAGTAAACAGCTTTGTTAGCGTTTCTAGGGTCATCATGTGTTACAATCCAATGTATTTGACTGATTATAAGAGTTAGAGATGGATTTGGAGTGTTTAGACAACACTTATACCCATTTCCTCCCAAACAGGCTAAAACCGAGAAAACATTGATTAGAAGCAGTAAACAGCTTTGTTAGCGTTTCTAGGGTCATCATGTGTTACAATCCAATGTATTTGACTGATTATAAGAGTTATAGATGGATTTGGAGTGTTTAGACAACACTTATACCCATTTTTCCTAAACCAGGCAAAACCGAGAAAACGGGCTAAAACCGACAAAACATTGCTTTGAGGCAGTAAACAGCTTTGTTAGTGATTCTAGGGTCAAAATGTGACTCAATCCAATGTATTTGATTAATTATAAGAGTTAGAGATGGATTTGGAGTGTTTAGACAACAGTTATACCCATTTCCTCCCAAAACGGGCTAAAACCGAGAAACATTGATTAGAAGCAGTAAACAGCTTTGTTAGCGTTTCTAGGGTCATCATGTGTTACAATCCAATGTATTTGACTGATTATAAGAGTTAGAGATGGATTTGGAGTGTTTAGACAACAGTTATACCCATTTCCTCCCAAAACGGGCTAAAACCGAGAAAACATTGATTAGAAGCAGTAAACAGCTTTGTTAGCGTTTCTAGGGTCATCATGTGTTACAATCCAATGTATTTGACTGATTATAAGAGTTATAGATGGATTTGGAGTGTTTAGACAACAGTTATACCCATTTCCTCCCAAAACGGGCTAAAACCGAGAAAACATTGATTAGAAGCAGTAAACAGCTTTGTTAGCGTTTCTAGGGTCATCATGTGTTACAATCCAATGTATTTGACTGATTATAAGAGTTATAGATGGATTTGGAGTGTTTAGACAACACTTATACCCATTTTGTCCTAAACAGGCTAAAACCGAGAAAACGGGCTAAACGACAAAACATTGCTTTGAGCAGTAAACAGCTTTGTTAGTGATCTAGGGTCAAAATGTGTTACAATCCAATGTATTTGACTAATTATAAGAGTTAGAGATGGATTTGGAGTGTTTAGACAACAGTTATACCCATTTCCTCCCAAAACAGGCTAAAACCGAGAAAACATTGATTAGAAGCAGTAAACAGCTTTGTTAGCGTTTCTAGGGTCATCATGTGTTACAATCCAATGTATTTGACTGATTATAAGAGTTATAGATGGATTTGGAGTGTTTAGACAACACTTATACCCATTTCCTCCCAAAACAGGCTAAAACGAGAAAACATTGATTAGAAGCAGTAAACAGCTTTGTTAGCGTTTCTAGGGTCAAATGTGACTCAATCCAATGTATTTGACTGATTATAAGAGTTAGAGATGGATTTGGAGTGTTTAGACAACACTTATACCCATTTCCTCCCAAAACGGGCTAAAACCGAGAAAACATTGATTAGAAGCAGTAAACAGCTTTGTTAGCGTTTCTAGGGTCATCATGTGTTACAATCCAATGTATTTGACTGATTATAAGAGTTATAGATGGATTTGGAGTGTTTAGACAACACTTATACCCATTTTGTCCTAAAACAGGCTAAAACCGAGAAAAGGGCTAAAACCGACAAAACATTGCTTTGAAGCAGTAAACAGCTTTGTTAGTGATTCTAGGGTCAAAATGTGACTCAATCCAATGTATTTGATTAATTATAAGAGTTAGAGATGGATTTGGAGTGTTTAGACAACAGTTATACCCATTTCCTCCCAAAACGGGCTAAAACCGAGAAAACATTGATTAGAAGCAGTAAACAGCTTTGTTAGCGTTTCTAGGGTCATCATGTGTTACAATCCAATGTATTTGACTGATTATAAGAGTTATAGATGGATTTGGAGTGTTTAGACAACAGTTATACCCATTTCCTCCCAAAACAGGCTAAAACCGAGAAAACATTGATTAGAAGCAGTAAACAGCTTTGTTAGCGTTTCTAGGGTCATCATGTGTTACAATCCAATGTATTTGACTGATTATAAGAGTTATAGATGGATTTGGAGTGTTTAGACAACACTTATACCCATTTCCTCCCAAACGGGCTAAAACCGAGAAAACATTGATTAGAAGCAGTAAACAGCTTTGTTAGCGTTTCTAGGGTCATCATGTGTTACAATCCAATGTATTTGACTGATTATAAGAGTTATAGATGGATTTGGAGTGTTTAGACAACACTTATACCCATTTTGTCCTAAACCAGGCTAAAACCGAGAAAACGGGCTAAAACCGACAAACATTGCTTTGAGCAGTAAACAGCTTTGTTAGTGATAGGGTCAAATGTGACTCAATCCAATGTATTTGATTAATTATAAGAGTTAGAGATGGATTTGGAGTGTTTAGACAACAGTTATACCCATTTCCTCCCAAAACGGGCTAAAACCGAGAAAACATTGATTAGAAGCAGTAAACAGCTTTGTTAGCGTTTCTAGGGTCATCATGTGTTACAATCCAATGTATTTGACTGATTATAAGAGTTATAGATGGATTTGGAGTGTTTAGACAACACTTATACCATTTCCTCCCAACAGGCTAAAACCGAGAAAACATTGATTAGAAGCAGTAAACAGCTTTGTTAGCGTTTCTAGGGTCAAATGTGACTCAATCCAATGTATTTGATTAATTATAAGAGTTAGAGATGGATTTGGAGTGTTTAGACAACACTTATACCCATTTCCTCCCAAAACAGGCTAAAACCGAGAAAACATTGATTAGAAGCAGTAAACAGCTTTGTTAGCGTTTCTAGGGTCATCATGTGTTACAATCCAATGTATTTGACTGATTATAAGAGTTATAGATGGATTTGGAGTGTTTAGACAACACTTATACCCATTTGTCCTAAACAGGCAAAACGAGAAAACGGGCTAAAACCGACAAAACATTGCTTTGAGGCAGTAAACAGCTTTGTTAGTGATTCTAGGGTCAAAATGTGACTCAATCCAATGTATTTGATTAATTATAAGAGTTAGAGATGGATTTGGAGTGTTTAGACAACAGTTATACCCATTCCTCCCAAAACGGCTAAAAAAACGAGAAAACATTGATTAGAAGCAGTAAACAGCTTTGTTAGCGTTTCTAGGGTCATCATGTGTTACAATCCAATGTATTTGACTGATTATAAGAGTTATAGATGGATTTGGAGTGTTTAGACAACAGTTATACCCATTTCCTCCCAAAACGGGCTAAAACCGAGAAAACATTGATTAGAAGCAGTAAACAGCTTTGTTAGCGTTTCTAGGGTCATCATGTGTTACAATCCAATGTATTTGACTGATTATAAGAGTTATAGATGGATTTGGAGTGTTTAGACAACAGTTTATTTCCTCCCAAAATAAAACCGAGAAACCATTAGAAGCGAGTAAACAGCTTTGTAAGCTTTGGTTATCATTTTACAATCCATTGTATGATGATTTAGGATAATGATGGATTTGGAGTTTTAGTTGTATTTCATTTGCATCTTTTCATGCAATAAAACAGCGTGATTTTGGACTTAAGTGGCATGGAAGCAATGTTGTAGGAAGGAGTTGAAGCAATCAATAGAAGGTAATCCAAGAGAGATAGAGCTGAACATAACAAGGTTTGGAGTCCAACTGGACCCCACACTCAGACCCAGACACTAGACCGTTCCTGGGAGGACTAGAACCGAGTGGACAATTGCACCGAGAGAAACAGCTTTGACACCTGCCCATTCGTAGCTGAGCACAGGTCCGAGTTTGAAGAAGAAGGTTGACTATTTTGAGTTTTAGCATTTTAGGCTTCCATTTCCCCTCCTAATAAGCCTTGTACCTGAGCCACAAAAATTGAGTCAGCTTTTAGATATTCTAAAAACCTAGTATTTACCTTTTGGGATTTATTTCCTTTGCTTTTTATTTTTCCTAAGAATCAGACTTGAAAAAGACACTACTAATTTCTCATTATTGTTAGTTTAATAACTTTGCTCAATATTGAGAATTTAAGTTTCATTTCTTTTCCAATATTGTAGATCTTTGTTTTAATCTATCTAATGATGCAAGTTTTCAATCTTTTCTTGGCTTATGATTTTTTTATCATTGTGTTCTTTGCAGTAGTACCCATTAGGATTGAGGATGGGTTAGGGCTGGACTGTGAATGAGGTTTGTTGGCCTTGATCAAAGCTTGATTGTGGTCTAAGATCTTCTAGGGTAGATGTTCTTAATGCTAGTATTTATATCATGAGAGAGGTAGGATTTGGATTTCAAGCAACCTTAGCATCACCACCAAGTTTAAGCAGGCACTAGCAAAGGTTACGTCTAGAGCTTACCATCTTTCTTGCTAAGTAGATTAGAAGTTTTGTTGGTATGAGACATATTTTGACTGCCTAGGATTTGTATAGATTCTTTTACTATGTTGAGAACAAGTCTAGAACATGCAAACAGCGTTTGATCGTTTCTTGACCATCAGAGTTGGGAGAAACTTGTTCTTGGATTCATTATGTTAGAGATTTAGCTCATGTTGTTTTGAAGATTTGTTGATCAAGTTTAGATAGCCTCAATCATTAGTCCAGCCCATGAACCCTCCTCCAAACGTCCTTCTTGTTTATTGATTTTACAGTCTTAATTCATGTTGCGTGATTGTAGTTTTATCATGTCTTGCATAAACTCTGTTTTTATTGCATTAGCTATTTCCTGCGTTTAGACTAGCTAGACCACTCACTCGACCTACACATAAGGCGAGGCTAGGGCTCGAGTTCATCCCCAGAAACTCTTTATTGTGATTGTTGATTGTCTTGTTTCAATTCCTGTCTCCATTTCCTGCTTGACCATATCCATTAGTGTTGTTCATTATTGTTTGCATTTTGTTCTTCATCTTTCAGTTTCTGTTTCTGTCGGTTGCATCAAAACGGGCTTAAACCAAACATTCCATTTGCATTTAGTTAAACAGTTCATCTTAGTTACCTTCTGTCATACAATTTTATCATCCATTGATTTGAGTGTTATAGAAGATTTTGATCTGGATTAATTAGATCCTTTTGACATATCCCTAACCATTTTTAAAACCACTAAAACGATTGAAAAACCTTGATAGAACGGCATAAGGGGCTTTGAAACACCGTTAGGTCATCCATTACATTACATGTACTCATCCATTGTATTATGATTAATTATAAGATAAAGATTTGTTTAGACAACAGTTATACCCATTTCCTCCCAAAACGGGCTAAAACCGAGAAAACATTGATTAGAAGCAGTAAACAGCTTTGTTAGCGTTTCTAGGGTCATCATGTGTTACAATCCAATGTATTTGACTGATTATAAGAGTTAGAGATGGATTTGGAGTGTTTAGACAACAGTTATACCCATTTCCTCCCAAAACAGGCTAAAACCGAGAAAACATTGATTAGAAGCAGTAAACAGCTTTGTTAGCGTTTCTAGGGTCATCATGTGTTACAATCCATTGTATTTGACTGATTATAAGAGTTATAGATGGATTTGGAGTGTTTAGACAACAGTTATACCCATTTCCTCCCAAAACAGGCTAAAACCAAGAAACATTGATTAGAAGTAGTAAACAGCTTTGTTAGCGTTTCTAGGGTCATCATGTGTTACAATCCAATGTATTTGACTGATTATAAGAGTTAGAGATGGATTTGGAGTGTTTAGACAACAGTTATACCCATTTCCTCCCAAAACAGGCTAAAACCGAGAAAACATTGATTAGAAGCAGTAAACAGCTTTGTTAGTTTTCTAGGGTCATCATGTGTTACAATCCATGTATTTGACTGATTATAAGAGTTATAGATGGATTTGGAGTGTTTAGACAACAGTTATACCCATTTCCTCCCAAAACAGGCTAAAACCGAGAAAACATTGATTAGAAGCAGTAAACAGCTTTGTTAGCGTTTCTAGGGTCATCATGTGTTACAATCCAATGTATTTGACTGATTATAAGAGTTATAGATGGATTTGGAGTGTTTAGACAACACTTATACCCATTTTGTCCTAAAACAAGGCTAAAACCGAGAAAACGGGCTAAAACCGACAAAACATTGCTTTGAGCAGTAAACAGCTTTGTTAGTGATTCTAGGGTCAAAATGTGACTCAATCCAATGTATTTGATTAATTATAAGAGTTAGAGATGGATTTGGAGTGTTTAGACAACAGTTATACCCATTTCCTCCCAAAAAGGCTAAAACCGAGAAAACATTGATTAGAAGCAGTAAACAGCTTTGTTAGCGTTTCTAGGGTCATCATGTGTTACAATCCAATGTATTTGACTGATTATAAGAGTTAGAGATGGATTTGGAGTGTTTAGACAACAGATATACCCATTTCCTCCCAAAACAGGCTAAAACCGAGAAAACATTGATTAGAAGCAGTAAACAGCTTTGTTAGCGTTTCTAGGGTCATCATGTGTTACAATCCAATGTATTTGACTGATTATAAGAGTTATAGATGGATTTGGAGTGTTTAGACAACACTTATATCCATTTTGTCCTAAACAAGGCTAAAACCGAGAAAACGGGCTAAAACCGACAAATCATTGCTTTGAGGCAGTAAAAAGCTTTGTTATTGATTCCAGGGTCAAAATGTGACTCAATCCAATGTATTTGATTAATTATAAGAGTTAGAGACAACAGTTATACCCATTTCTTCCCAAAACAGGCTAAAACTTAGAAAACATTGATTAGAAGCAGTAAACAGCTTTGTTAGCGTTTCTAGGGTCATCATGTGTTACAATCCAATGTATTTGACTGATTATAAGAGTAATAGATGGATTTTGAGTGTTTAGACAACACTTACACCCATTTCCTCCCAAAACAGGCTAAAACCGAGAAAACAATGATTAGAAGCAGTAAAAAGCTTTGTTAGCGTTTCTGGGGTCAAATGTGACTCAATCCAATGTATTTGATTAATTATAAGAGTTAGAGAGGGATTTGGCGTGTTTAGACAACACTTATACCCATTTCCTCTCAAAACAGGCTAAAACCGAGAAAACATTTATTAGAAGCAGTAAACAGCTTTGTTAGCGTTTCTAGGGTCATCATGTGTTACAATCCAATGTATTTGACTGATTATAAGAGTTATAGATGGATTTGGAGTGTTTAGACAACACTTACATCCAGTTTGTCTTAAACCAGGCAAAAACCGAGAAAACGGGCTAAAACCGACAAACATCCTTTGCTTATAATGCAGGCAAGTAACACAGCTTTGTTAGTGATTTCTAGGGTTCAAAATGTGTGTGACTCAATCCAATGTATTTTTGAATTAATTATAAGAGAGTTAGAGATGGATTGGAGTGTTTAGACAAACACGTTATACCCATTTCCTCCCAAAACAGGCTTAAAACCGAGAGAAAACATTGATTAGAAGCAGTAAACAGCTTTGTTAGCGTTTCTAGGGTCATCATGTGTTACAATCCAATGTATTTGACTGATTATAAGAGTTATAGATGGATTTGGAGTGTTTAGACAACAGTTATACCCATTTCCTCCCAAAACGGGCTAAAACCGAGAAAACATTGATTAGAAGCAGTAAACAGCTTTGTTAGCGTTTCTAGGGTCATCATGTGACTACAATCCAATGTATTTGTAATATAAGAGTTAGAGATGGATTTGGAGTGTTTAGACAACAGTTATACCCATTTCCTCCAAAACAGGCTAAAACAGAGAAAACATTGATAGAAGCAGTAAACAGCTTTGTTAGCGTTTCTAGGGTCATCATGTGTTACAATCCAATGTATTTGACTGATTATAGAGTTATAGAGGATTTGGAGTGTTTAGACAACAGTTACATACCCATTTCCTCCCAAAAAACAGCGCTAAAAACCAAGAAACATTGATTAGAAGTAGTAAACAGCTTTGTTAGCGTTTCTAGGGTCATCATGTGTTACAATCCAATGTATTTGACTGATTATAAGAGTTAGAGATGGATTTGGAGTGTTTAGACAACAGTTATACCCATTTCCTCCCAAAACAGGCTAAAACCGAGAAAACATTGATTAGAAGCAGTAAACAGCTTTGTTAGCGTTTCTAGGGTCATCATGTGTTACAATCCAATGTATTTGACTGATTATATAAGAGTTAGAGATGGATTTGGATGTGTTTAGACAACAGTTATACCCATTTCCTCCAAAACAGGCTAAAACCGAGAAAACATTGATTAGAGAAGCAGTAAACAGCTTTGTTAGCGTTTCTAGGGTCATCATGTGTTTACAATCCAATGTATTTGACTGATTATAAGAGTTATAGATGGATTGGAGTGTTTAGACAACAGTTATACCCATTCCTCCCAAAACGGGCTAAAACCGAGAAAACATTGATTAGAAGCAGTAAACAGCTTTTTTAGCGTTCTAGGGTCATCATGTGTTAAATCCAATGTATTTGACTGATTATAAGAGTTATAGATGGATTTGGAGTTTTAGACAACACTTATATCCATTTGTCGTCTAAACCAGGCAAAAACCGAGAAAACGGGCTAAAACCGACAAAACATTGCTTTGAGGCAGTAAACAGCTTTGTTAGTGATTCTAGGGTCAAAATGTGACTCAATCCAATGTATTTATTAATTATAAGAGTTAGAGATGGATTTGGATGTTTTAGACAACAGTTATACCCATTTCCTCCCAAAACGGCTAAAACCGAGAAACATTGATTAGAAGCAGTAAACAGCTTTGTTAGCGTTCTAGGGTCATCATGTGTTACAATCCAATGTATTTGACTGATTATAAGAGTTATAGATGGATTTGGAGTGTTTAGACAACAGTTATACCCATTTCCTCCCAAAACAGGCTAAAACCGAGAGAAAACATTGATTAGAAGCAGTAACACAGCTTTGTTAGCGTTTCTAGGTCATCATGTGTTACAATCCAATGTATTGACTGATTATAAGAGTTAGAGATGGATTTGGAGTGTTTAGACAACACGTTTCATACCATTTCCTCCCAAAACAGGCTAAAACCGAGCACAGAAAACATTTGATTAGAAGCAGTAAACAGCTTTGTTAGCGTTTCTAGGGTCATCATGTGTACAATCCATTGTATTGACGATTATAAGAGTTATAGATGATTTGGAGTGTTTAGACAACAGTTATACCCATTTCCTCCCAAAACGGGCTAAAACCGAGAAAACAATTGATTAGAAGCAGTAAACAGTTTTTATTTAGCGTTTCTAGGGTCATCATGTGTTACAATCCAATGTATTTGACTGTTTATAAGAGTTATAGATGGATTTGGAGTGTTTAGACAACACTTATATCCATTTTCCTACCAAACAGGCTAAAACCGAGAAAAACGGGCTAAAACCAGACAAACATTGCTTTGAGCAGTAAACAGCTTTATGATCTAGGGTCAAACATGTGACTCAAATCCAATGTATTTGAATTAATATAGAGTTAGAGATGGATTTGGAGTGTTTAGACAACAGTTATACCCATTTTCTCCCAAAACAGGCTAAAACGGAGAAAACATTGATTAGAAGCAGTAAACAGCTTCGTTTCAGGCATCTCCACCCCACTCTATATCTAGAGCTCTAAAAGTTCTAATATAGGAGCAACATTCTGCTCCAACAACACTCTATACCTCTTTCCTCTAAAATAGAGAAAACCGATAAGACTTGCCTCTATAGTATAGAGTAACTTTTCCTCACCTCATTCTTTTACAATCCAATGTATTTATTACAATTTCAAATAGAGAACTGGAGTTGGAGAGAAAACAATGCTGCTATTTGTCCAGTTACTTCTATTAGAGACAGAAAAAAATGAGAGAAATACTTGAGATGCTTTTAGCGTTTCTAGGGTCATCACTGTGTACAATCCAATGTATTTGACTGATTTAAGAGTAATAGCATGGATTTTGAGTGTTTAGACAACACTATACACATTTCCTGCAAAAACAGGCTACAAACCAAGAGAGAAAACATTGTTAGAAGCAGTAAAAAGCTCTTGTTAGCGTTTCTGGGGTCCAAACTGTGACTCAATCCAATTGTATCTTTGATCTACCTATCATGAAGTCTATGCATGGATTTGTACATTTGACAACAGTATACCCATCTCAATCATCTTAATAGTCAATCCATGTGATATCTACCTCTTAAACACAAATCGCAGCTGTGCTCATCACAAACCAAGAAACTCAACTATACTATTCCATGATGAAGACGAAATAGACACCACCTGATATATAAACAACGTTATCTTCATCCAAGTAACCAACCGACCGATCAAACGCAGCAAACATTAACACCAATACAAATGGTGCGTCTACGAATCTCAAACATCATTTGTAGTATATATAATAACCGACTGCAAACCTTTATACCATGAGAGTCTCATAGAGCAATTTGGAGATGACCATCTCTTGACAAACCAAATCAGAATTAATCAGACTAGCAGGATGGATACAGAAATAACAGCAAACAAAATCAACGTGATAACATACGCGACGTGAGTCTCTCT